>JAREIK010000273.1:455456-597226 GCA_029783825.1 Sapria himalayana | reverse complement strand
TATCATACATCTATCTGTATATATGTCTAGTTCTATCTGTCTCTCTATTTGTTATCTGTATATTTGTCTATCTATCGGTCGCTTTTTTATATCTATCTATCAGTTTATTTATCTATCTATCTATCTCACTTTATTTCAGTCAATTAATCAATCTTTCTATCTATTTATCTATCTTTCTATCTATTTATCTATTTATCTATCTATATATCTATTTAGACATCTATCTATCTCACTATCTATCTAATTATTCATATATTTTTTATCTTTCTATTTATCTTTCTATCTCTTTATCTATCTTTAATTTCTCTAGTTATCTATCTATTTATCTACCTATTTATCTATTTTTCTAATTTCTATCAATTTGTTATCTTTTTATGTCTCAATTGATCTATCTAACAATATGTCAATCTGTCTATTTATCTATCTATTTGTCTTTTTGTCTATTTATTTATTTCTCTATATGTTTATCTTTCTATACATTAAACTATCTATCTATTTGTATATCTTTTTATTTATCTATCTGTCTATTTCTTTTCTACATAAATGTATATCATTCTATCAACTTTATTTCTTTTTATCAATCTATATAAATGACTATCTATCTATCTATCTTTGTATATATCATTATATCTACATATCTATCGATATATTTTTCGATATTTCTATCAATATAACTATCTATCTACTAATAAATCAATTTATATATCAATCTAACTAAATATCTTTCTATCTACTTTTCTATCTATCTATTTGTCAATCTATACAGCTATCAATCTATATGTCAATATGTCTATTTTTCTATCTGTCTATATGTTTACCTATCAATATGATTATCAGTCAATCAATCAATCAATCTTTCAATCTATCAATATGACTATCTTTCTATCTTTCTATCTATCTATTTATCTATTTATCTATATATCTACCTATCTATCTATATATCTATCTGTCTATCTATCTATCTATCTATCTTTATATTTGTCTTTTTGTTATATCTGTCTTTCTATCTATCTGACTATTTATCAATTTGTCTATCTGTCTATCTATCTATCTGTATATCTGGCTTTCAATATGTTGATCAATCTATCAATGAATTAACCAATCTAACTATCTATCTATTTATCTATTTATATTTTTAATTATATATTTTTCTATACATTAATCAAACAAAATATTTATCTATCTGATCTTTTTATCTATATCTATCTACTTACAATCTACCTATCTATCTTTCAATCAATCTACCTATATATCTATCAATTAAATTAAATATATATCTATCTATCTATCTATCCATCTACATATTTATCTATCTACCTTTCTATCATTTTGTCTAGCTTTCTATATATTGTTCTATATTTCTGACATGCTATTTATCTATCTATAGGTTTATCTATATATCTATCTATATGTCAATCTATATATTTATATATGTTCTATCTATCAATATATCTTTCTGTTTATATGTTTATCTGTCTATATGTTTATCTATCTATATGTTTATCTATTTATCTATCTATCATTCTATAATTCTATCTATATATCTCTATGTTTAACTATGTATTTGCTTGCCTATATCTATCTATATATATATATATATATATATATATATATATATCTACCTAAATATCTATCTATCTCTCTATCTATCTTTCAATCTTATCTGTCTGTGTGTCTATCTATCTTTCAATCTTAACTGTCTGTGTGTCTATCTATCTATTTATCTATATGTCTATCTGTCTATATATAAATATATAAATATATAAATATATAAATATATAAATATATAAATATATAAATATATAAATATATAAATATATAAATATATAAATATATAATATATAAATATATAAATATATAAATATATAAATATATAAATATATAAATATATAAATATATAAATATAAATATATAAATATATAAATATATAAATATATAAATATATAAATATATAAATATATAAATATATAAATATATAAATATATAAATATATAAATATATAAATATATAAATATATAAATATATAAATATATAAATATATAAATATATAAATATATAAATATATAAATATATAAATATATAAATATATAAATATATAAATATATAAATATATAAATATATAAATATATAAATATATAAATATATAAATATATAAATATATTAATATATATATATATATATATATATATCAATCTATGTGTCTATAGGTCTATTTTCTTTCGATCTATCTGTCTTTCTGTCTAACTGATATCTATCTATCTATGTATCTATATGTCTATCAGTCTATCTATCTATTTGCCTATCTATCTATCTTTCTACCTGTGTATTTGTAGATCTTTCTTTCTATCTGTCAATATTTCTATATATCTATTTATCAGTCTATTAGTCTATCAGTCTATCTATTTATTTTTCAATTTGTCTATCAGTCTATATGTCTATCTATCGGTCTATCTATTTATATATCTATCGTTCATTCTATTTATCTATAAATCTGTCAATTTATCTATTTGTCTATCTATCTATTTATCGTTCTGTATATCTAAATATCAATCAATCTATCTATCTTTCTATCTGTTTATCTATCTATCTGTCTATCTATTTATCTATATATCTATATATCTATCTATCTATTTATATATTTATCAATCTTTTTATCTATCTATCTAATTATCTAAATATTTATCTATGTATATATCAGTCTATTTAACTATCTAATAATTTATTTTTTTATATCTATCTGTCTACCAATTTATCTGTCTATCTATCTATCAATTGGTATATCTTTTTATCTCTCAATCTATATATCAGACTATCTATTAATCTGTCTATATAATTATATAACTATTTGTATATTTGTCTATATGTCTATTATTTCTATGTGACTATCTATCTATCTGTCTATTTATCTATCTATCTATTTTTTATCTATCCATCCATCTATCTATATATCTATCAATTTATCTATCTTTTTGTCAATCTATCTATCTATCTGACTATTTATCAATCTGTCTACTTATCCATATATTTATCTATCTGTCTATTTGTCTATTTGTTTATTTGTCTATATGTTTATCATTCTATCCATCTAACTAAATATATATTTGCCTATCTTTCTATATGCCTATCTATCTTTTTCTTTATCTATCTTTTGGTCTATCATTCTATCTATCTATCTATCTATTAATTAATCTATCGACTTGCCTATCTGTCTATCTATATATGTATCTTTATATCTACCAAATTATTTGTATATCTATCTATCTATCTAAAATTTTGGGGATCTTTTTATCTATCTATATATCTATTTATTTATCCAACTATATATCTATCTTAATATCTATCAATCTGTCTATTGGTATATCTATCTATCTAACTTGTTGTTAATCAATATATCAATCAATCTAACTATCTTTCTATTTGTATATATGTTTATCTATAAATATGTCGATCTGTCTAATGGTCTATCTATCTATCTTTCTATCTAATTATCTATCAATCTAACTAACTAACTATCGAACTATTTATCATTCTGTCTATCATTTTATCCATCTATCTATCTATTAATTTATCAATCTATATATTTGTCTATTTGTAATATTTGTCAACCTGCCTATCTATCTATATGTATTATTTGTTTATCTGTCTATCTATCTATTTATCATTCTATCCGTGTGTCTATCTATCTATCAATCAATCAATCTATGAATAAATCTATAATTCAATCAACAAAACTAACTATATATCTGTCTATCTTTATATCTATCTATTTATATACCTATCTTTATATGTATCTAATTATGTATTTATATATCTATCTATTTATCTAACTATCTATATATTTCTATATCTATCTATTTATCTATCTATGTATCTATCTATTTATCTATCTATCTTCCTATCAACTAGCCTATCTATCTACCTATCTATCTACTTTCTATCTATCTACTTCACTATTTATCTATCTATCTATCTACTTATTTATGAATCTATCTATCTATCATTTTGTCAATCTTTCTTTATGTCAATCTATCTTTCTGACTTTATATCAATCTATCTATCTATATTTTTATCTATCTATCTATCTATATGTCTATTTTTTATATATCAATTTGTTTATCTTTCAATCTCTCTAACTGTTTAGCTTTTTATATATCTATCTATCTATATGATTATCTATCTTTATGACATTCATTCTATCATTATATTTAGCTATCTATCTGCTTGTCTATATATATATATATATATATATATATATATATATATATTAATATCTATCTATCTATCAGGAATCTATTTATTAATCTTTCTATCAATTTATTTATCTGTCTATCTATCTATCTAATGGTCTATTTGCCTTTCTAGCTATATATCTACCTATTTATCTATTTTCCTTTCTAGCTATATATCTACCTATTTATCTATCTAACTATCTATTTGTCTATCTATCATTTTGTGTATCTATCCCTTAGTCTATATGTCTTTCTATTATCTATCTATTTGTCTATCTATCATCTATCAATTTGTCTATCTATCTATCTATCTTATATCTTTTGATCTTTCTATCTGTCTATCTATGTATCTATTAGCTATTATTCTAAATGATATATCTATATGTCTATCTCTCCATTAGTCTATTTTACTACTTGTCTATCTATCTATTTATATATCTGTCTTAATATGTTTTTGTATATCTATTTATATTATATATATATATATATATCTGTCTGTCTATCTATTTATCTATTTATCTATGTTTTTATATATATCTATCTATCTAATTATATTTATATTTATCTAACAATCTATCTATCTATTTATGTATCTATCTCTCTATCTATGTTATAATTTATCTATTTATCCGTCTTTTTATTTACCTATTTATATATCTATCTATCTATCAATTGTCATCTTTTCTCCTTTAAATCTACCAAACTATCTGTTGAATAGTCTATGTAATTATGTATTTATCTATTTGTCTATTTGCTTATTTATCTATATGTCTATCTTTCTATCCATTTAACAATTTATATATATGCTTATCTTTCTATCTATCAATCCTTCTATTTATTTTTATATCTATCTGCATATCATTCTATCTTTCTTTCTATTTATCAATCTATATACTTGCATATCTGTCTATCTATATATCTATATATTTATTTATCTATATATCATCTATCTATATATATATATAATCGTTCTATCAATCAAATAATATATATATAAATATATATCTATCTATCTATATACCTATCTATCTATTTTTATATCTATCTATCTATTTGTTAATTTATATATCTGTATATTTGTCTATCTGTCTATATGTCTATCTATCTATATGTTTATCTATGAATATGTATATCTATCTATCTTTATATCTATCTATATATCTATCTGTCTATCTATTTATCTATTTATCTATTTATCTATTTATCTATTTATCTATTTATCTATGTTTTTATATATCTATCTATCTTCCTATCTATCTATCTAATTATATTTATATTTATCTAACAATCTATCTATCTATTTATGTATCTATCTCTTTATCTATGTTATAATTTATTTATCTATCCATCTTTTTATCTACCTATTTATATATCTATCTATCAATCAATTTGTCATCTTTTTTTCTTTAAATCTACCAAACTATCTGTCGAATAGTCTATGTAATTATCTATTTATCTATTTGTCTATTCGTCTATTTATTTATATGTCTATCTTTCTATCCGTTTAACAATTTATATATATGTCTATCTCTCTATCTATCAATATTTCTATTTATAATTCTAGATATCTGCATATCAATCTATCTTTCTTTCTATTTATCATTCTATATACTTGCATATCTATCTATCTTTCTATCTATATATTTATTTATCTATATATATATATCTATCTATCTATATATATATATAATCTATCTATCAATCAAATAATATATATATATATATATATATATATCTATCTATCTATCTATTTACATATCTATCTATCTTTATATGTCTCTATCTATTTGTCAATCAATATATCTGTATATTTATCTATCTGTCTATATGTCTATCGATCTATATATTTATCTATCAATATGTATATCTGTCTATCTATATATCTATCTGTCTATCTATCTATCTGTCTAATTATCTATTTATCTATCTGTCTATCTATTTATATGTCTACCTGTTTGTCTATCTTTCTATCAATCTACTTTTCTATTTATCTATCTTTATATATGTCTATTTGTTATATCTGTCTATCTGCTATATCTATCTATTTGTAATATTTTTAATCTATCTATCAATCTATCTATCTGATTTCTATTAATTTGTCTATTTTTCTATCTGTCTATCTATCAATGAATTTAGCAATCAATCTATCAATGAATTAACTAATCTATCTATCTATCTATATATATATCTTTCTATCTATTTAATTCTTTATTTTTTATTTATATATCAATCAATCTATCTATCTATCTATATATTTATTTATCTATCTACCGACCTAGCTAACTATCTATCTATTTATCCCCCTATCTATCTATCTCTCTATCTATCTACTTACATATCTCTTTATCTATCTATCTATCTAATTATTTATCTATCTATTTATCATTTTAACTAGCATTCAATCGATTTATCTATCTTTGTGACTATCAGACAATATATTTATCTTTCTATATGTCAATACATATATCTATCTATATGTCTATCTATCTATTTGTCTATTTAAATTTGTCTATCTATCTTTCATTTTATTTGTCTATCTATCTATATGTTTATCTTTCTATATGTCGATCATTCTATCATTCTATCTATCTATCCATGTGTTTATCTATTTATCTACTTTCTTTTCTATGTATCTATCTAACTTAATATCTATATATATATTTTTTTGTCTATCATTATTATTTGTGTGTATATCTATCTATCTATCATTATATCAATCAATCTATCTATCTATATGTCTATCTATCTATCTATCTATATGTCTATCTTGAAGTCTATTTGTCTGTCTATCTATCTGCCTCTCTATATAGTTATCTATCTATCTATATATCTATCTTTCTATATGTCTATCTTTTTATCTATCGATCTTTGTATTTGTATATCTATATACCTATCTGTCTATTAGTCTATCAGTATATTAATCTATATGTCAATTTGTTTATCAGTATCTATGTATACCAGTCTATTTTTCTATCTGTCTGTCTATCTGTCTATCTATTTGTATATTTATTTATATATTTGTCTCTCTATCTATCTTTCTATATATATATATATCTATATATCTATCTAACTATATATTTATTTATCTATATATCTATCTATTTATCTATTTATCTATCTTTCTATAAATTGATATATCTATTTTTGTATCTATCTAATTATCTAAATATTTATTTATCTATCTATTTATCTATCTATCTATATATTTATCTATTTATCTATTTATCAATCTATCAATTTGTCTATCTTTTTATCTATCTATCTATCAATCTGACAATCTATCAATTTATCTATATAACTATCTATCTATTTGCCTATTTTTATGTATCTATTTTTTATATCTGACTATCTATCTAGCTATCTATCTTTCTATTTCTTTGTCTATCTATCATTCAATCATTCTATCTATCTATTTATCAATCTTTCTACATGCCTATGTATCTATATAACTATATATCAATCAATCAATATATCTATCTATCTATATATCTAACTATCTATTTGTCTACATATCTATTTTTCTATCTATATATCTATTTGTCTATCTATTTATCTGTCTATTAGTATATCAGTCTATATGTTTACTTATCAATATATCTATTTGTCTATCTATTTGTTTGTCTATCTATCTAACAATCTATTATTTTATCTTTCTATATATCTATCTGTCTATCTATTAGTCTGTAAAACTATCTAACTATATTTAGATCTATTTGTTTGGATGTCTATCTATCTATCAATAAATCTCTCTATTTGTAATATCTATCTATCTGTCTATTTGTAATATTTGTCTATCTGTCTTTCTCTCTATCTCTCTATCTTTCTATTTGTCTATCTAATTATAAATCTATAAACTGATCTATCAATGTACCTATCAATCAAACAAACAATCTAACTATCTATCAGTTTATCTATATATCTGTCTATCTATCTATCTAATTATCAATTTATCTATCAATATATTTATCAAACTATCTATCGCTCTATCTACCTATCTTCCTATCTATATCTCTATCTAACTACTTATCTATCTATCTATCTACTTACCATTCTATCTATCTATGTATCTATCTATCTATAGATATGTATACTTATTTATCTATCTAGCTATCACCCTTATTGTTTATATTTATATCTGTCAATCTATCTATCCATTTATCTATATGGATATCTATATATCTATTTTGGTATCTATCTGTCTATATATCTATTTATCTATATTTTATCTATCTATCTATCTTTTTATTTTTCTATCTATGTATATATTTATTTATCTATCTATCTATCATTCTATCTATCTATCTATCTATCTATTTATCAACTTGCCATTATTTCTATCTTTTTAAATATCTATGTATTTTCCAATCTGTTTATCTACTTGTCTATCTGTTTATCTTTTTAAATATCTACTTGTCATTCTGTCTATCTACTTGTTAATCAGTATATCTGTCTATTTATCTATCTATCTGTCTGTCTATCTATTAATCTGTTTATCTACATACATATATATATATATATCTGTCTATCTTTTAATATGTCTATTTATTTATATGTCTATCTTTTATATGTCTATTTGTCTATCTATCTATCAGTATATCTCTCTATCAATCTATCAGTCTATCGATTTATCTCTCTAGTTGTCTATATATCTATTTATTTATCTATATGTCTATGTGTCTATCTATCTATCAATCTATCTATCTACCTATCTATCTATCTATCGATCTATTTGTCTATCTATCTGTCCATCTATCTATCTATGTATTTATCTATCTATCTATCTATCTATATAGCTATCTATCTTTCTTTCTATCTATCAGTCAATCTTTCTATTTTTCTATCTATCAGTCAATCTTTCTATCTTTCTATTTTTCTTTCTATGTTTCTATCTATCTTTTTTTTAAGATTTATTTATTAATTATAGCCATCGCTTTTGGTGGAGGAATACCCTTTTTACAAGCTACATCTACCATTTCCCCTCTTACACCCTTTCCTATTTTCAATAAAATAAAACTTTTAATTTACATGTAAATTTCCTAATTGAAACATAACTACTAGGTTCCCTTTCTAATTGGGCCTTCCTTTGCATCTTTTTCCTTTATATTTATTCTCTTTTCTTTTTCCATTTAGCTTCACTCTACTTCTTATATCATGTGCTATATTGCCTTATTCCTGCTTTCACTTGTTTTGGCTGGATCTTTTCTATATTAACTCTAAATTCCTGCAACAACAAAGAAAAGAAAGCATTTCCAGAGTATAACTTATTCCCTCTATTTACATTTTTTTTGATCCACTTGAAACTAAAGTTTAGTCCTCTTTGATGTTTTTCCCATTGTGCTGATTTGAGGCTTTATCTGCTCCTCGAATCCTCTGTCATTCATTTAATCCCGAAGTCACCTTCTTCTTCCCCCCTTGGACTAGGTTTTGGTCTAATTAGTGCAGCATCTCTTCTCCCTGATTCCTAATCTTGACACTAATAGTTCCTAGTAACTATTGACTTAAATAAAATAACACATGCCATTACTTCCTTTTTCCAAAAATAGACATTTACAGACATCAATACAATACATACTCTATTACTTAAACTGACACAGAGACTGGTTCAGACTCCCTGCCAGATCCTTTGCTTTTCCCGTGCTGTAGAAAAACACAAAAAACGCAAACCCAAAACAAAGACCCAATTCCAAAATAGACTACTGCTATATCTTATCCTTATTTATATTTCCTCTTAAATCTTTTTATATATCATGCAGAGGCAAAAATTCCTCCACACAGCAAACTATACCCCCCCCCCCATAACAATTAAATTCTTTATTAGATTTTACAATTTTTCCACTAAATATTCTTAAATTCTAGGCTTTAACAAGAGCAAATTCCCTAACTTTTCACTCTTAGGTATGGGAAGGCAAGTTTATCCAGTCTTGCCAAACCCTTTAGTTTTTCTAGCATAGTCCCCTCTGCATACTAATTATCCCCTTTACTCATTCCTATTCTAGCGAGGCAATCTACTAGTGCATTGGCCTCCCAATAAATATGTAAAATATTTGCATTTAATTCATTAACAAGACTTTTTATTATTTCAATCTCCTCCTCGTACTTCCATAATTAACTAAAGTCAATGAATCTACCTGTATTTGTAGGTTATTAATGCCTAGCTCTTTACAAATATACAACCCTTTTTTTAATGCAATAATTTCTGAGTGAAGAGCTGAGGATGCTTTACCTGAAAGAGTGAATGCTTTAATGATACTCCCTTGAGAATCTCTTATTACCCCTCCTCCTCCTACTGCCCCTATATCCCTATTAAAGCTACATCCGTGTTAAGGGATATCTTTCCTTCCGGGGGTTTACTCCAACTTATGCTCTTTACACTATGTGTCTTAGTCTTATTAATAGAGAGTGACCATGTATTTTTGAGTTTTCTAACCATATCTATATTATCAACTTTCAAGGGTTTAATATTAGATATATTACTGATTTACTTCCTAAAATCTTTTATTATTTCAACTGAATTCATTCTAATTTTCTCAAATCTTCTCTTGTTTCGAGCTTTCCATAGACTCCAAATAACAACATGCGAGGGATTTTGAGTCAGCCAATTACTAACAAGACTTCTTGAAGTTTAAGTTCCCCATTTTTTAATTTTTACTATTAACCCTTCATGTTTGCTACTTATCTGATTCAATTTCTCCAGCTCTTTCCAGACTCCTGCTACTATCCTTCCTTTCGTAAATAAATGGTCGAAAGATTCTACTGCTTCCTGGCAGCAGTTACATCTTGATGCCATTTTTATTCCTTTTCTTTGAATATTACTATCTACTGGTAAAGCTTTAACAAGTACTTTCCATGTAATCGAACTCATTTTTTGCGGGATGTCCACTTTCCAAGCCCATTTGAATAATTCTTGTGCTGGTTTCTTCTTTCTGATTAGTTCTTTCACCGATTTTAAAGTAAAATCCCCTTGCGGGTTCAGTGTCCATTTCCATCCGCTCTTTTTAAATATCGAATGTTATTCTACTATTTCTTTTTGTTTTTCCATAGATTCCAAATATTTGAAGCCTTATTTAGACTCTTAGTCCTAGACCCTTCATATTTAGCTCTCATGAACTTTGCCCACAGACTCTCACCTACTTTTAACCTCCAGCATCCTTTGCAGTCCCATGCTGTGGCAATGTCCTGTAGTCTGATGATGCCCAAACCTACCTTCTCTTTTGGGAAGAATATATAATCTCAGTTTTTCCAGTGAAGCTTAAACTTACCCTCTTTTTTCCCCCATAAAAAGTTAGCAATGTACATTTGCAGTTTCTTAATAAATTTATTAGGTGGATGAATAGCTGCTAAGATATGTACCAGCATGCTTTGGAGAACGTGGGAGATTAAAGTAATCCTACCCCCAAAACCTAGTAGCTCCTCCTTCCAACTTGCTATTTTCCTTGTTAATTTTTATTGTAATGATGTTAAATAATTCTCTCTCAGTCTACCCTCATATATTGGGCAGCCTAGATACATTAAAGCCCCTTTATTTGGATAAATCCAGTAATTTTTATAATCTTTTTGGCCACTTTTTTGGATGTTTTTGATGATAAAAAAACTGACTTTTCTTTTTATTTACAACTTGCCCCGTTTCTTTCTCAAAAATTGCAGGAGATCCATAAGATTCATCAGTGATCTGGAAGTCGTGTTTGTGAAAATTATGAGGTCATCCACATATGCTAGACAACCTATTCTAGGAATATTACTTGGCTATCTAAACGGAGCGATCTTACCCGCTGCCATTCTTTTATTTAAATTGTGAATTAATAATTATATATAAATATCGAATAATATAGGAGACAGGGGATCCCCTTGTCTTAAACCCCTTTTCAGTTTAAATTCCTCTCCTTTCTGACCATTTACAATAACTTTTACCCATACACTTGTGACACATCTATATATTAAATCTATACATAATTCAGAGAAGCCAAACTTTCTCAATACAAAACAAAGTGTGTCCCATTTAATTCTATCAAATGCTTTAGACAAATCCAGTTTTACTACTAGATTATTCCCTCTTGTTTTAACTGCTATCTCTTTCATCATTTCAGCTGCCAATTTTATATTTTCAATCATTAACCTATTTTTAACAAAACCCGTTTGCTCCTGCGATATTATATCTTGTAAAATAGTGCTTAACTTGCTTTGTAGAATTTTTGCTAGAATCTTATATATAGCATTATATAAGCTAATAGGCCTATAGTCTTCACATATTTGTGGTGATTCCTTCTTTGGAATAAGCACAATAAACAAACTAGCCCATGCCTTAGGTATATCCGCAGCTACAAAAAAACTTGCGACTACAGAAACAAGCTCTTTTTTAAGAGTATTCCAACTGGTCTGGAAAAAGAAATTATTCCAACCATCCGGTCATGCTGCACTGTCCTTTTCAAGGAAAGAGATAACATTTTTAACTTCTTCTTCATCCGGAATCATTTCCAACTTATTATTTTGTTCCTTTGTAACAGATGTTTTAATTTCTTTCATTAATGAATCACCTTCGTGAATAATTGAGCCACATAAATCTTTTTTAAAGAATTCATCAAAGATGATTCTTAATTTTTTATCTTCTTCTTCCCATATTCTCTAATCATTTTTTATACCTTTATTTTGTTCTTATGAGTTTTGATTTTACACATAGTATGAAAAAATTTAGTATTTCTATTCCCGTCTTTAAGCCATTTAATCTTCGCTCGCTATTTCCAGTAGATTTCTTACATATGTAATCTAAGCCTCAATTTTCCTTTGACTTTACTTAGTTTGTTTCTGATTTCTTCATTTTGGGAATTTTCATATTCTAATTCCAGTTTCACCACTTCTTCCTCCTCCTCCTTTATTTTTTGGTTTATATTTCCAAAAACATCTTTATTCCATAAGTTTAAGCATTTTTTTAATCTATATAGCTTACATGTTAGAACCTACATAGGCTTTCCTATAACTGGCTCTATCTAGGATTCTCTCACCACCTTTTCAAATTCTGGGTGCTTTAACCACATATTTTGAAATTTAAAATTCTTCCTACTATACTGACTCTTATTGATGGAAATGAGCAATGGACTATGGTCAGAGCAAGTTCTCTTTATATGTCTATTCCCTGTAATCCCCTGAGAGGCTACCCACTTCACATTACATAGAACCCTATCTAACCTTGCCTAGATTGCCTCTCTTTTCTGCTAGTTATTACACCAGGTATTGCTTGAACCTATAAAATCCACTTCCATCAGATTTGTACTAGTGATAGTGTCATTAAATTGTGACATGGCTACTTTGTCTAGGATTTTACCTCCTTTGTTTTCTTACACACTTCTAATTACATATGTTTCTATCTATCTATGTGCCTACCTATCCATCTTTCTATCTGTTGATCTTTCTATCTATCTATCCATCTATCTATTAGTTTATTAGTCTATCTATCTATATGTCTATCTATTTATCTATCTGTCTATTTGTATATCTATCTATCTATCTGTCTTTTGTATATATATATATATCTATTTATATCTCTCCCTATCTATCTGTCTCTCTATCTAAATATCTTTCTATCTATCGATTATTCTATATATCTTTCTATTAGTCAATTTAACTATTTGTCTATATATATATATATATATATATATATATATATATATATATATATATATATATATATATATATATATATATGTCTGTCTATCTATTTGTTTATCTATCTATTTATTTATATTTTTATCTATCTATTTGTCAATCTTTCTATCTTTCAATCTGTCTATTTTAATATATGTTATTCTATCTATCTATGTATCCATCTATTTATCTATATATCTATTTATTTGTGTATCTATTTATTTATTTATCTAACTATCTATCTGTCTATCTCTTTATTTGACTATCTTTTATCTGTCTATCTATCTATTTATTTATGTATTTAGTTG
Source organism: Sapria himalayana (assembly GCA_029783825.1). Lineage (NCBI taxonomy): Eukaryota > Viridiplantae > Streptophyta > Magnoliopsida > Malpighiales > Rafflesiaceae > Sapria > Sapria himalayana. Next base: position 583,053 of record JAREIK010000273.1, on the reverse strand, counting down.
TCTATCATTCTATCTATCTATCTATTTTTCTATCTATTTTTCTATCTATTTTTCTATCTATTTATCTATCTATATATTTATCTATTTCTCTACTTGCCTATCTATCTATTTTTTATCTATTTATTTATCTTTCTTTCTATATGCATATTATCAATCTTTCATTCTATCTACATATCTATTTATCTATCTATCTTTCTTTCTGACTATATGTCTGTCTATTTATCTATCAATCTATTTGTTAATCTATCTATCTATTTATCTATCTGTTTATCTATCTATCATTCTATTTTTTATCTATCTATGTATCATTCTATTTTTTTATCTATCTATCTATCATTCTATTTTTTTATCTATCTATATATCCATCTATCAATATGTCTATTTGTCTATAAGTATCAATATACCTATATATCTATCTAGCTATCTATCTATCTATCTTCTTACATATAAATATTAAATATAAATATATATATATATATATATATATTTATTTATTTATATGTCTATCTACATGTTTACCTGTATATCTATTTATCTATCTATCTCTCAATTTGTCTCTATTTCTATCTATAAATTTGTCTATCTGACTATCTGCCAATTTGTCTATCTATATATCTGTCTATTTTTCTATCTTTTGCCTATTTATTTATCTTTATATCTTTCTACACTATAAGAAAATACCCAAATAGCTATGGAGAAATCCCTAGCTATATGGAATTCTTCTTTCGTAAAATAGAATAATAACACATTAACACTAGAAATTTTACCAAGCTAATGTGTTTGTCACAAACAATTAGCATGGGAAAAATTCACTAACAAATTTTTTAATGACAGAAAATTCATTTGCTAAGTATATTTGTTCCCTTACTAATTTTAATTGTAATTAATAATAATAATTAATAATTTTCGAATAAAAAAAGCACAGAAACATCCTTAGCTAAATTAGTGAGGGAAAAATCCCTAGCTCTTTTCATTCAAAATCAATTTTCACAATTTTAATATTTTAGAAAAAATTTGAATACATATTTTTATTATTTTATATAAAATTAAATAAAAACATACACTATAAACCATTTTTTATAATTAACAAAAACCAAAAAAAATCAGAAATATTTATGATACAAATGTTACATGGTTAAAACAAAAACATAACATATGTATATAATCATTTAAAACTAATTCATCATCTTCATCATTAGCTTGTGCATTTGTGCATGGCTCTCCTACGTGGGTTGTCTACTGAAACTTAGGTGTGCTATCTCTCTCATCAAGATTTCTAACTGTGACTCCATATAGTTCATCTATTATTACATTACATTCTTCATTTCTTTCATCTCATCATTCACTTCTTTTTTTTCCTGCATACACATCAATTCAAACTTAAACATTACGAGAATATCTATATATATAGATATCTATATACATACATACATATATATATATATATCTATATATATATATTTATATATTTATACAAACATATATATACTTACATATTTAAAAGCTAATACAAGAAAAAACAAAAACAAGAAATACTTAGTCATGAAAAAACAAGCAACAAACAATCATATGCCTAAAAATTTAAGAATTTTTTAAAAAATGTTACATGCATAAGAAAATAGTGTAAAGAATGAAGCCAATTATGATGCCTTTAACTTAAAATATTTCAAATCACCTCTAATTAATTTCATCAGAAAAAAAACTTCTAATTATGTATTTTGATATTCCAACATGATTTTGAATACCACATAAGCCTCAAGCTAATATTGGCCTATTTTTTTCAATGATTATGGAGGTTTGGGCCAACTTACATGCAGCTCGAGTAATCTCATGAGAAAATAAATCTACCCCTATGGTTCCACGAACAGAGCAACTATGACAAAACCACGTGTATCATTTACTACCATATCACATGCATAACAAACTATTATTACCATGGCACTAACATAGATTGAATGGTATCTGAGATAGGAATTTATGTATATGTCCCCCTGTGTAGCTACATAAAACACTGCATATGATAAGGATCACAAGTATAGCAGTGAAGAATCTTGCTAAACTTCTTTCAAACACTGCATATCTATTCCCCTTTAAATAAGAAAATTAGCAACATCTCTCAAACTCTCAAAATTGATTTCAAACATCTCTCTAAATTCATATTCATTGTACCATTAACAAAAACAAGTCCACCCACCAGTACTCCAAAAAAAAGTTCAAAGTTTCATTATAATTTGAAATATGCATGCATACAGCTTTCATCTTTTAAAAAACAAATAATCAGAGCCTAGCATGTTATGCTAGAATCTTGAAGGTGGCCAACAACATCACCAAAGCAATGCAAGTGATTCACTGAACTTCTAATGCTCTGCAAAAATTGCATACACCGTTTAGAAAAGAAGTTTATAATATTTCAATTCATAGTATTTTAGCACGTTAAATTGAAATCAAATAAAATTAATAACATGATTAATAAGATTGTGTCATCCCTCCGAGGCAAACGATTATTCTAATCTTCTAGCTTAAAAAGGCAGCTGCAACGAAAGCAACACGTATAATAAACCAACAAAAAGTGGAAGACATGCTGAGTGGAAAGGAAATGGCATCACGGAGACAAAGACTAATATGAGGTGGAAATATTTCGCAAAATAGCTTATGGATCAAGTCAGGTCATTAAAAGTAACAATGTTTTTGAACCGTAGAACTGATGACTGACGAAATGGCATTCCGATTCACTTTTCTGAAATTGAAGACTAATAATGAAATAAAGATAAAACACAAATCATGATAATTTTATGCCAAACTTTTTAAAATGAAAGTTTCATGCAATTTTAAACAAATAAAGACTAAATGTACCAAAGCAATTCTAGTGTCATACAAAAATACCAGCACTATTATGTGCCAACTGATGTGGACACTACTAACATTGACCACCATTTGGTTCTTGATTATAGGAATCACATCATCACACATCGAATGGTCACACCATGCCCAAAATTTTTATGAAATAGCAAAGCAATGTCAATTTCCACATCAATAATAAGTTTGAACTATCACTGTCACTACCAAATAGTAATGTATATTGACTATTGTCAGCATCACGGGTTAAACGCTCATCATCATCTACATAGCTCGACACCACTATTCACATTTATGCCACATAAATCAAGTGCTAGTGTGGCAAGTGCCATGTGAAAGTGTGCATTGTGGATGGGCTTATATCTGATAAAGGTGATGGTAATGATGTTAATGATGGTGATGGTGATGGAGATTGAGATAGTGATTATGATGTTGAAGTTTGGATATGGTGGTATGAGATGGTACTAACTTTGCAACAAATGTAAAATATTAGATGAATTTGATTCATTTCTATGTTCACATCCGCCTTCACCAAGCCCACGTCCTTTAGGTGCCATCTATTGTACAAAAAATAAAAACATATAACAATTAATAGATATATGATTAACACCCATGAATTTTAGAATAATGCAGACCAATGGATTTCAGCAAAATATATAAAATATTTGATAATATAATATTATAATACAATAATAATAGTTTAATTATCGGCATCACTATTATCCTCCAATGGATCTTCCGACATTTTATCTAATTCTGATGAAAGTTTCAACTCATCTTCAGATAGAAAATGATCATCTTTAATTTCTATTAGGCTACCATATGAGGCATATAAGTTTTTTGGATCTCCATCTACATGCACAGACTCAATATTATTTATGTCATCTTTTTGAAATGCCGGTGGAATAGGTAGGTTTGCACTTCTTTGTTGAGATGTTGGTACTTTAAAATTTGATCAAGCTTTAATTTTGAAAATCACCCACCAGTTACTCTTATCATGAGATAAACTCATATATGTACAATAATATTTTTGAGTGGCTTGAACTACCATAATAAATGGCTCATATCGATTATATCTATGTATATGGTTAACATCTACTAGCTTATAATCCAAATCAATCTTTATACCCACATTTCGTGTAGGATCAAACCAATTGCACTTTAATAATACAATCCTATTATTTTTTAGTTCAGGATACTCCGACCCAATAACTTCTACGAGTTGACCATTATAATCAATCTCATCTACAGTATAACTTGTGTATTTAATGCATACACCACAATTCTATGTTGTTTTAGAAGAACCCTACCAAATTGTGTGAACTTTATATCCATTGAAAAAATACCTAAGATAAGTTGTCACATGCATACCTTTATGTAGATTCTGAATGAATATATTGGAATCTCCATTTGAAGATCATTTTCCTATTGCATAAATTAAATAAATTATGTTAATAACTAAAGATACTAATAAATCAAATAATTCAAAAAATTAAAACTTAATAAATCTCACATAGTTTTTGAACCAATTCACAAATTCTATTTCTAGCATATAATTGACCTCATGGCTAGAAATGGTTGGGTGTCTATTTTAACTACTCAACATAAACACTGCAAAAATATAAATAGAGGGATAACAAAGTATATCAATGTTTAATTATTCCTTTTAAGGACAAAATTAAACTATGATTAAACCTACAACAATTTTGGGTATATATACTCAATATATGGTGGATCCTCTTCACAATTAAGTAAAACATTGCTCTGGGTTGCTTTGTACTCTTCATCTATCATACATCTTTTTTTTCTCTTCCAAATGCTATTCTAGGGTACTTGAAGATAGATAGCTTATCCATAGAATCATCTTCTACAAGCATATGGCCTTCATCAATCCGAGGCACATTTCTATTTTTTCTAATGACATGATCCTCAAAATAATAAGAACAAAAAGATGATGCTTCTTCTACTAAATATGCATTGCAAATTGAACCTTCAACTCTTGCCTTGTACTGACATTCAATTTCAACTTATGAAGATACCTACAACTATAATGTTAGGTTACAATTATATCAAATTACAATATTAATTTATGCTTGAAATAATAAAACACCACTACTTATATTTATTTACCTCTCAAAAGGATACATCCACCTATATTGCACTAGCCTGGATATCCTTGCTTCATATGGCAATTGAACCAGAAAATGCTCCATTTATTTAAAAATGCTCAGTGAGAATATCAATTCAAGCTTACAAATAATAAGAGGTAAGTTATTCACTAGTCTCACCATGTCAGCTTTTTTGATTGTGGTTGTAGTTAGCTATTTGAAGACCAAAGTAAGTTCTATAAGGACCTTCCAAATACTTATGAGAAAAAATTCATGAAATACAATTGGTATTATTCTCTGCATAAATACATAACAGTCATGATTTTTCATTTCAAATAACTTAAGATTTTTCATATCCACACATCTACCCATATTTGATACATATCCATCAAAGAATTTCAAAATTTTAACTCATTCATACAATGTCTATCTTGCCTTCTTATCATGTGTGTAACAAGCTTTAGACATTTTTCTATTACTTTATTCTATTTCAATTCAAGACACTAATAGTAATCATTCAACTATTGTCTTGATTTTAAAGTGTGCTTTAGTTTTTCCATCTACATTAAGAACAATGTTAAAAACTATTGGCAAACACATCTTTTTCAATATCAATTACATCCATAGTTTGACGAATTAAATTAGATTTCCAATAGGGCAAGTCCCAAAAAATACTATGTTTCCTCTAGATTAATATTTTTTATATTGGACCATTAGTTTCAGTAGCATCTTTTTCAATTACTTTCTTTAGACCGAAACTCTAAATCTCTTTCATAATATCATCTTTTGAATGAACAACTAGTGCAACTATCATCACTAATTTATTTTTTTGAAATGCAGTTCTATTTCTATGGAAATATGATTCATAGGTAGAAACTTCTGATGGTTATCAAACCATGATTGTTTACGACTAAATTTGAGGGGAAATGCATCAGACTTATCCATGCAATACGGGACATGCTAATCATCCTGTAGTACTCCAACCAGACAATATTGAATTTGTAGGAAAATCACTTACCATCCACATAAGGGCCACTCACATAATGAAATTTTACTTTTTTGAGATATAATATATATTCATGCAAATATACCACAAATGATTTAACTCATTATAATCGGCTGTAAGTACATCTAGCATGTCTTTCACATTATTTGGCCCTGAACCAATATTTACAAAAACATATATTGCTCCTTCATACACAACGATGGAGGCAAATTATAAGGTGTCACTATCACTGGCCATGTTGAATACTATTGTCCAGATTGGCCAAATGACTGAAATCCATCAGTGTAAAGACTCAATCTCACATTTCAACATTCAGCTGCAAAATCTTGATGTATATAATTAAAATGGTTAGAAGCAAGTGAATCTAATGGATGATGAATCACTAGTTATTCAACCTCATGCTCAGAATGCCACCTAATATCATGTGTTGTAGCATTTGATACATATATTCTCTACAATCGAGGAATTAAAGTGAAGTAAAACATCTTATTAAATGCAACTTTATCTTTTTTCATATATCTGCAATATAGGGTACCTTCTTTAACTAATGGTTATCAAAAAACTTACAGCTAATTAAATCACTCTAACCACCACAATAGATCCATTAAAACAACAATCAATTTTTTCTACTAGTAGACCCATACCTCATAATAAATTTTTAGTGTGGTAAAAGTTGTTAGTGACTAAATTATTATCTGTAACAATCTCCTTCATCAGTTCTATCACTTGGTCAAATAATTTCTCATACATATTATTTTCTGACTTCATGCTTATGAGTCGAGCCACAAGTAACAATTGCGAATGTGGTTTACAACTAGGCCACAACTTATTATTTATAGCTTTAAGGATATCATAAAATTTCTGAGCTTCAGGATTAGGTAGTTCATCCATGTAATCCATATTTAATTCAGCACCAGCAGCTTCCATGCCATTCTATGGTATGTGTTTGATGCTTCTTCAGCACATACATATGATTCAGTACCCTCGTTTCAGTCAATGTTCAGAGCCATATTACTTTCTCCATAATAAATCCAAACAAAATAATTTGGTACAAAGCCATATTTAGCCACATAGTATCTTATAGTGTTTACATCATGAAAAGGCATATTCTGACACTTGTAGTTATTTCATGGACACTTAATTTTTTTTCTATCCATCCATCTTGATTGACTACAAGCAAAGTTAATAAAAGTTTCTATCCCACTCTAAAAATCTTGATTCAAAATTCCTTTCATAAACCTTTTGTACATGCACTAATGATCTGAACTCATTTTTCCTATTATATTTGTAAAGAAAAATGCTCAATCATTATTCTGAATTAAACATTCAATGACAACAAAATATACCAAAAATTAAATAAAATCACTTATAGATGAATATGCTAATATAAAATATCATAAATATCGAGGCAATGCATTTGTAGAATCTACATGAAGAAATAGACATTTTTTTAGCATGTTAAAGATTAATAGATATCAAGCTATTACTAGATGAAATGAGCTAATTATGTGAATGGACAATACAGGAAAGCAAAAAAGAAATGAATTAAAAGTTTGAAGGAGTAAGCTTCTCACTTCTCAATGAAGATCAAATAGCACAATTTTTACTATGATTCAACTCAATCTTTGAATATTAAAATAAAATAGAAAGAAAAAATAAATGGAATGAAGATCCAATTCCAAGAACTCTTGGAAAATGAATTAATGAAGAATTAATACATGAACAAAAACATATTTGGACTAGAAAACATATCATACAAAGTATTCAACTAGAATACATAGATGTGAAGAAAGCCACAATTACAGATTTCTAGCCTTACAAATATAGACTAATTAGAGATACAAAGAATTACATACATTAACATTAATATTATTTGTGGAAAACTGCAATCAAAAGATAATTTGTTTAAAAAAACTTATATACACCTCAAATTAATACCTAATCAATATGAAGGATGAGAACATATTAATTTAGCAAAAATTTAAGATATATCCATCACTTATATACTGGTGATTAATGATTTTGGTAGTTATAATGATTTACCATGAACATCTAGATTAATACTGTGTTCATGAGGAGGATCTTCGACCATTTATATAATTGGGGTAATAACTTCACTTTACATGATATTTTACAAACACAAATATCTACTATATAATTTCAATGGAAAATTCAATATATGGTGATATTTAGGGTAGAAGAAGAATTTCGAAATAACAAATAGTAGAATCAAAACACACCCTTAGCAGTTGCAATGGTCTTGTCGATAGTCGAATTAAAAATGTTCTATATTATTTAATTTTCATTGAAGACTATAAAATTAAAATGATAAAATAATATTGTTGTTGTATTCCAAAATGTTTCAATAATATTAAATTAAGCATATAAAAATATTTTAAATACTCTCATTTATGAGTAATAATGTTTGATATTACTCAAAATTCAATTAGAATAATAAAATCTAAGTCTTTTGATGCATTTTAAAGATATACAAATGTATTATATATATATTGATGATTTATATTTAATTATATTTATTACAAATTATTTTAAAATGTAACAAATTTTTAAATAAGAATAAATGGTTTAAATAAAAATTTAATGAAGTTCAATGATGCTTGTATGTTTGTTAATATTCATGTCTCAGTTTTTTTTTAATTAATTTAAATGAGCTTGGATAATAATCGATATTTTTTAACATTATTTCACATGTGTTCAATAAAATATATAATATATACACACAAAAAAACACACACACACACACACACACACAAACACACACACACACACAAACACACACACACACACACACACACATATATATATATTATAAACATCAATTTAATGTGGGTGGATGTGTGTGTGTGTGTGTGTATTTACACATCAAAAACTAATAGCTCGATACACTGATTCTTGAAATAGATGTGCACCTCCTTGGAGGTTGCAAGTTCAATCTTCACGAGCTACTAAAAAATTGTCAGGATAACAAATTATGCCTAATATAGTTATATTTAATTATATAGAGTTTTATATAGTTATACAAATATTTATAAATAGTTATACACATATAGTTAAACATAATGTTGTATGTTATTATACATGTAACTATAAATTTAGTTACATGTGATTTTACATATAGTTACACATCTAGTTATACTTATATTTAAACATGTAGGAATATATATTTTTTCATATAATTTTATTTATTTATACATATAGTTATGCATAGGTATAGATATAGTTAAATACATTTTTATATACTAATATATAGAAATGTATATTAAATATATATTGTTAATTATATATTTAAATATAGTTATGTATAGAGTTTTTATAGTTATACATATAGTAAAAGACATATAATTATAATTATATGTTCTTATACCTATAGTATATTTAAGTATAAATAGATTTATATATAATTATATTTAATTATAGATATAGTTATAAATATGTATGTAGTTAAAGATATAATTATATATAATGTTTTTATAGTTATACAAGTGGTAAATTACAATTATATATAGTTATATATTATTATATGTATAGTATATTTTGTTAGAAATATAGTTATTAAAAATTATACATATAGTTATAAATTATTATATAGTTAAAAAATCATTATATATAGTTAAATATAGTTATAAAAATAGTTTACATAGTTACACATATAATTAAATATAGTTATAAATAGTTTTATATAGTTATACAAATATTTATAAATAGTTATACATATATATTTTAACATATAGTTATATATATGTTGTTATAAGTTTTAATTATAATTATTGTTACATGTGTAATTGCACACATAGTTATAGATATAGTTATAAATGTAGTTAAACATGTTGTAGATGTAATTAAATATATTTTTTCATGTAATTATATATATTTAGACATAACGTTATGCATAGGTATTAATGTAGATATATACATTTATATATAGTTATATTTTGATATACATATTGTTAAATACATTTATATATAGTTATATTTTGATATACATATTGTTAAATACATTTATATATAGTTATATATATATATATATTAAATATATGTTGTTATATTTATATTTAGTTATGTATACTATTTTTATAGTTATACATATAGTAAAATACACATATATATATTTATGTGTTATTAATCTTGGGATCATCTTATTTACAAAATTTATTATGTAAATATTAAATATGTTGTTATATACACACTGCTCACCCAAACACTAATCCCTCTCTTTGTGACTAACACATCCGTGGAAAAATACACACAGCCACAAGCATGTCTATGTGGCAAAATAGATGGAAAAAAGATGAACACATCCGTGTTGAGAACTAGTAAGGCAGGTTTATTGGAGAATATACATAAGCTAGGAAAATATGAAATTGGAAAATAAATATTAGAATCAAAACAAACACTACTGCATTATGATAAGCGATGAAGAGAAAGGGTAGAAGGCACACCTCAAATCGATAAGAAACTCACGGCTGATGTAAATACTCTTACTCCACTATTAGGTTTTGTTTTGGTTTATCCGTGTTGAGAAAGAGAGGCAGATGACACTAGTTAGAGACTTAGAGTTTTCTCTGGACAAAAAGATATGGTTTTTTAAGTTTTAAAATTTTATAAATATTTTAATTTTTAATTAGCAAAACATTAAAAAACAATAAATATATATAAAACATATAGACTCACCGTTTTTATACTTAATAAATTATTTTTAATAATTTAATGTGTGTGTAGCAAGGCACGCATAAAAAACAAACACCTTACAATTTTTAATTATTAAATTGATTAAATAATAAATATATAAATAATTTCTAAAAATATATGTTTGGCTTTCTAACTAGAAAAATAAATTAAATGGCTTCAAAATTTATAAACTTCATATAGTTAGGCACACATGAAAAGATGATAGGTCTTCAAGCCACTCTCCTAAGAATTATAAATACTATTTATGTTAAAAAATATATAAATATATATATTTTATGGTTATAAATTTTTAATAATTCATATTAATTTGTATGAAGATAATAAGAAATATTTGTTAAGGCATAAAATTTCATATTATTTGATAAAATTTATAATTTATAAAATTCTAAAAATTACTTAAAGAGAGAAGATCATTAAAAAATGTTATATTAATTATTTTGAAAAAGACGGAATATTAAAAGCAAATATTAAAAATTTAACTCAATTGTTTAATTCTTATAAATTTCAGTAGGGGCAAACATATATGTATTTATCTTTAAATATTAATTTATTTTCTTTTAAATTTAATGAAAGATTTTAAATTTCTTTTATAATTCAAAATTTTCAAATTTTTTAGTAATGATTTTTTTAAAAGTTTTTTATAATCATAAAATTATTTTTTTAACATAAAATAATATTAATATTTACTAGTTTATTCCTTAATTCATATATTTTTGTAATTATTTTATATTCAATCATACAAAGAATTATTTTAGTTTTTTATTAGTAGAAATTTTAATGTATGTTCATTAATTTTTTAAAATATATTTAATAATTATTATAATTATAGAATTAATTATTTAATGTATTTTAAATATAAATTTTTAAATTTCTTAATTAATAATTTTAGAAAAAATTTTTGTATAATTTTTTAAAAATTTGATAATCATTAAAAATGTTATTTTAGTTCTTATTAATATAATTTTTTTTATATTTATATATTTTTAAAAGTATTTATTTATAATATCCAATTTTTAAAATTATATGAAGTGAATGTAACTTTCAAGGATCGCTCATCTATAGACCATGATTTACATTTAATATACAAAATTAAATAAAATATTAAAACAAATAATATATTAAAAAAAAGTTAAATCATTAAACATTAGCACCTAAAATTATCCCTAGCCCAAATAGCTAGGAAAAAATTTTAGCTAAATGCATATATTTTGAGAAAATTAACATTTAAGGAATAATTGTTTGCGAATAAATATAAAATCATAAAAAACATTAAATAATTATTTAGCGATGGATTTAGATAAGGAGAATACTTTGGTAAATCTGTTGCAAAATTTGCAATTTTCTTTAAGCGAAAATCTACGACAATATTAGCTAGGGACAATTTTAAATCGAAAATTTCCATCCTAAATACATCACAAATTTGTAATTCAATGTAAAATCTAAAATTTCTTTCAATTCCATAGCTAAAGCCTTGCTATTTAACTATGAATTTTTCCATAGCTAAATTTCAAAAGCTAAACAGACATTTTCTGGTAGTGCTAGCTGTTCATCTGTCTATTTTTATATCTTTCTATATGTCTATATGTCTATATGTCTATATGTCTATATGTTTATATATCTATATGTCCATCAGTCTATCATTCTATTTGTCTATCTATATGTTTATCTATTTATCTACTTGCATACATATCTATCAATCAATATACCTCTTTATTTATTATATATATATATATATATATATCTATCTATTTGTCAATCAGTTTTATTGTTTATAAGTCATTCAGTCTGTCTATCTATCTATCCATCATTATGTGTATATGTGTATATGTCTATCTGTCTAGATTCTATCTATCTATATATCAATCAATTATTCTATCTTTCTGTCTATATATCAATCAATCTATCTATCTATCTATCTATCTATTTATCTATCTATCTATTTATCTATCTATCTATCTATATATTTGTCTGTCTGTCTATCTGTCTATCTATCTATTTATTTATCTATATAACTATCCATTTGTCTATTTATCTATCTACCTATCTATATGTCAATCCTTCTTTTATCTATATGCCTATTTGTTTATCTATCTATCTTTCTTTCTTTGTATATATCTATCTATATGTGTATCTATCTATGTGTCTATATGTATAACTATCTAACTGACTATCTATCTATTTATGTATCTACCTATCTATATATCTAACTATGTATATATCTACCAATCTTTTTATCTATCTATTAATCTATTATTCTATCAGTCTATCAGTTTCTCTATCTATATATCAATCTATATATCTCTCTATCATTCTATTTTTCTATCTATTTTTTTATCTTTTTATTTATCTATCTATCTATCTTACTATCTATTTGTTAATCTCTATATCAATCTATCTTTCTATTTGTCTATCTATTTATCTATCTATCTTTTTATCTATTTGTCAATCTGTCTATATATTTATCTAACTTTCTATCTATCTATCTATCTATTTATTTGTATATCTATCTAACTGCGTATCTATCCTTTGTCTATATGTCTATCTAATTATCTATCTATCCTATCTATATATCTGGATCTCTATCTATCTATCTATCTATCAGTCTATCTGTCTATCTATCTATTTATGTGGATATTTATCAATTAGCTTATCTATCTATTTGGCTATTTGTCTATATGTTTATCAATCTATTTGTCTATTTATATATTTTTCTATCTACCCATCTGCCTATCTATCAATTTTATTATTGATCTATCTATTTGTGTGCGTGTGTATATATATATATTTATCTATCTAACTATCTATATGACTATCTATCTAAAATTTTGTCTATCTAGATATCTATCTATCTATTTGTTTGTCTATTTTCTATCTATCTATCTATCTATCTACTGGTCAACCTGTCAACCTATATAGCTAACTATCTTTCCATCTGTCTATCTTTCTATATTTCTATCTATCAATCAGTCTATGTGTATATCTGTTTATTTATCTATCAATCTATCAATCTATCTATCTATCTATCTGTCAGTATGTTTGTCTATCTATCTTTCTATTTTTCTTTCTATATATCTATTTGTCAAGCCATCTATCAATCTATCTTTCTATCTATTTATTTGTCTATTAGTTTATTTATCTATCTTTATCATTCTATCATTCTATTTATCAATCTATCAATTTATCTATCTATCTTCTATCTATCTTTATATCTGCCTATCTATCTATCTATATATCAATCAATCAATTAATCATTAAATCAATCAAATAATGAATCAGTCGATCTATATATCGATCTATATGTCTCTTTGTCTATCTATCTTTCTATCAATTTTTTAATAAACCTCTGTGTCTATCAATCTATCTATCTATCGATCTATCTATCAGTTTATCTGTGTATCTTTCTAAATATTTATCTGTCAATCTTTCTATCCACCTATTTATCTATTTATCTATCTATCTATTTTTCAATCTTTCTATAAGTCAATCTATCTATTTGACTATCTATTAATATGTCTATCTATCTATCTATCTAGCTATATATCTATTTATATATCTTTCTTTCTTTTTATATGTATTTATATCTATCAATCAATCTATCTATCTATCTGTCTGTCTGTCTATCTATTTATCTTTATGTCTATTAGCCTCTCTATCTATCCATCCATCTATCTATCTTAAAATTTGTCTATCTATTCCTATATCTATATGTCTATCAGTCTATATATCTATCTGTCTATCTTTCTATCTATTTTTCAAGGTGTTTATGTGTGTATCTATCTATTTATATATCTATATATCTATATATCTATCTGTCTATCTGTATATTTGTAAATCTTTCTAAAATTATATGTGTCTATATATCTAACTAAGTATCTATCTATCTGTAAATTGATCTAAATGTCTATTTGTCTATCAGTATTTCTATTTATCTATCTATCATTCTAGTAGTCTATCAAACTATTTGATTATTATTCTATCTGTATATCTATCAATATGAATATATGTCTATCTATCTATTTGTTTATCACTCTATCAATCTATCTATGTGTCTATCTATCTATCTATTTATATATCTATCAAACTTCTTTTCGAACTATCAGTCTATCTATTAATTTGTCAATCTGTCAATCAATCAATCAATCTCTCTATCTATCTATTTTCCTATCTATCTATCTATCTATATAATAGTCTTTATATCTACTATCTATCTATATACCTGTCTATCTATTGATCTATTTGTCTATCAATTTTTCTATCTATCTAATTATATATATATATATATATATTCTGTCAATCTGTCTATCTATTTATTTGTCTATCTATTTATTTATCTTTATGTCGATCTATCAATCTGTATGTCTATTTATCTACATTTCTATCTATGTTTCTATCTATATACCTATCTATGTATCTATATATTTGTCTAACTATCTTGTCTATCTATTTATTAGTCTATCAATTTGTCTATCTTTTTATTTTTCAATCTCTCTTTCTCACAATTTGTCAATCAATCAATCTATCTATCTATATGTCTATCTATCTATATGTATATCTATATATCTTTCTTTTAGTCTATCTGTCTGTCTATCTATATGTTTATATATCTATATATCTATATGTCATTCTATCATTCTATGATTCTATTTGTCCACAAATATTTTTATCTATCTAAATATCTATCTATATATCTGTATATCTATATATCTGTCTCTCTGCCTATCTATCTATCTATCTACAATCTATTATTCAATATGTCTATCTATTATATGTCTTTATGTTATACTATTTATATATAAATCTATCTATTTGTCTATATGTATAATTATCTTAATGTGTATCTGTGTCTATCTATCTATCTATTTATCAGTATATCGATCTATCTATCTATAAGTCAATCTTTCTATCTATCTATTGGTCTATCTGTCTATTAGTGTTTCTATCTATGTATTTATCAATATATGTATCAATTTGTCTATCTGGCTATCTTTCTATCTTTAATATCTATCTATCTGTTTATCTATCTATCTATCTATCTGTATGTATGTCTATCTATCTATCAATGTATCAATCAATCAACCAATCTATCTATCAATTTATCTATATATATATATATATATATATCAATTTATCTTTTTATTTATCTATCTATCAATTTATCTTTTTATCTTTCTATCTATCTATTTATTTATATATATATTTATCTATCAAACTATCTATCTATCTATATAACTATCTATCATTCTAATAATTTAATATTTATCTGTGTATTTTTTGTCTATATATCTATCAATTTGTTTATCTTTTTAACTATCTATCTATCTATCTTATTATCATATTATCTGCTAATCTATTTATTTATTTATCTATTTATATATGTATCTATTTGTCTATTTGTCTATATGTCAACCTTCTATCCATTTAGCTATCTATATATCTGTCAATCTATCTATCTATCTATCATTCTATTTATCTATTTTTTATATCTATCTATCTATCATTCTATCATTCTATGTGTCTATCTATCTATTTATGAATCTATCTAGTTGCCTTCGATCTATCTATCTATATATCTATCTTTATATCTAAATATCTATCTATATATCTACCTATCTATCTAACTATCTATCTACTATCTATCTTCTATATATTAATCAATCTATATATCTATCTATCTGTATATCTATCTATCTTTCTATATGTTTATATATCAATATGTCTATAAATCTATCTTTCTATCTATAAATCTGTCTATCTAGTTATCTATCTATCATTCTATAGGTCTATATGTCTATTCATCTATCTATCTATCTGCCTATTTATATGTCAATCTTTCTAAAAATTTGTCTATATTTCTATATGTCAATTTGTCTATTTACCTAATTGTCAAAATATCTATCTATCTATATATCAAACATACTATTTACATATTTATCTATCTGTCTATCTATATATCTATCTTTACATCTATTTGTCTATTTATATGTTTATCTTTCTATCAGCCTATTTGCCTATATGTTTATCTATCTATCTATCATTCTATATGTTTTTCTATTTATTAATCTATTTATCTACTTGCCAATCTATCGATCTATGTATCTATATATATATATATATATATATGCCTATATGTCTATGAGTAATTTTCTATGACTTTATCTGTCTATGAGTATATATGTCTATATGTCTTTATGTCTATCTATCTTGATGTCTATCTATGTATCTATCTCTCTGTCTATTTGTATATCTTTCTATCTATCTATCTATATATTTATCTATATATTTGTCCTATTTCTCTTTCATCAATCAATCTATATATTTATCTATTTATTTGTCTATCTATATATCTATCTATATGTATATCTGTCTATATGTCTATCTATCTTTCTATCTTTCTATCTATCTATCTATCTAACTATGTGTCAATCAATCTATCTATCTATTTATCTCTTTTTATTTCTATCTATCTATCTATCAGTCTATCTTTCTAATTGTCTTTCTATTTATATGTATATCTATCTATATTTCTATTTGTCTATTTTTTATATGTCTATCTATCTGTCTATCTATCTATTTATTTATTTATATATTTGTCTATCTATTTATCTATCTATCATTTTTGTCTATCTATCTATTAGTTATTTGTTTATCAATCATTCAGTCTATTTTTTATCACTCTATCCATCTATCTATCTATCTGTATATTTATCTATATATATATCTGTCTGTCTATAGATATATCTATCTGTTTGTCTATTTATCTAGCTATCTTTCTTTATTTCTATATATCTATCAATCTATCTTTCTAATCGTCTATCTATTTATATGTATATCTATCTATCTTTTTATTTTTCTATTTATCATTATATCTATTTGTCTGTCTGTCTATATGTCTATTGATTTATTTGTTTATTTGTCTATCTATCTATCTGTCTGTCTGTATAAAAATTTATTTATTTATCAATCATTCAGTTATTTTTTTATCACTTTATCTGTCTATCAAAATATATGCCTATATGTCTATATGTCTTTATGTCTTTATGTCTTTTTGTCTATTTGTCAAGCTATCTTTCTATCTGTCTATCTATCAATCAACCTATCTGTATATCTATCTATCTGTCGGTTTGTCTATCGATATATCTATTTGTTTGTCTATTTTATTATCTATCTTTATTTATTTCTATCTATCTATCTATCAGTCTAACTTTTTAATTGTCTATTTGTTTATATGGATATCTATCTATCTTTCTATTTTTCTATTTATCTATATGTCTATCTATCTATCTATAAGTCTTTCTATTTGCCTCTATATTTATCTATCTATCATTCTATCTATTTATCTGTCTATCAATCAAATAATCTATCTATCTATTTATATTTCTATCTATTTGTCATTATGTCTATTTATCTATTTGTATATTTGTCTTTTTGTCTTTCTATTTATCTATATATCTATATATCTATATATCTATCTATCTATCTATCAAATGATTTATATCTCTATCTATCTATCTAGCTACCTTTCTATCTGTCTATTTATCTATACGTCTATCTATCAATCTATCTATATGTCTATCTGTGTAATTCTCAATCTGTATATTTATCTATTTGTCTATCTGTCAATTTGTATATCTGTCTAACTATTTATTTGTCCATCTATCAATATATCTAGCTATTTGACTATCTATTTGTCTATATATCTCTTTATCAATCTATTTATATATTTATTTATATATCTATCTTTCGGTGTATTTATCTATCTATATATATATTTATTTGCCTATTGTCTATTTGTCTATTTGTCTATATGTCTATATGTCTTTCAGTCCATCTATCTATATCTCTTTCAGTCCATCTATCTATATGTCTTTCAGTCCATCTATCTATATGTCTATCTATATATTTGTCTATTTGTAAAAATGACTAACTGCCCATTTGTCTATCTATCTATCTATCAATATTTCAATTTTTTCACTATTTATCTATCTATCAGACTACTTGTCTACCTATCTACATAATTATCTGTATATCTATCTATTTGTCTATCTATATAATAGTCTATCTATATATCTGTCTATCTATTTTTCTATCTATCTGTATATCTATTTTTCTATCTATCTATCTGTCTATCTGTTTATCTGTCTATTTGTCTATCTGTCTATCTGTCTATCTATTTATCAAATTTTCATTCTACCAATCTCTCTTTCTTTCTCTTTATCTGTCTATTTAAATATCTATCAATTTGTCTATCATTCTATCTATCTATCTATCAATATATCTATCTATCTACTTGCCTATCTATCCATCCATCTTTCTATCTGCCTATATATCTATCTATATTTCTTCTAAATATCTATCAATTTATCGATCAATCAATTAATCTATCTATCTATCTACATGTCTATATATCTATCTATATCTATCTATTTGTTAATCTATCTATCTATATATCAATCTATATGTCTCTTTTTCTAATTATTTATTTGTATATCTGTTTATATATCAATTTATCCATCTAAATGTCTATATATCGTATGTCTATTTGTCTCTATGTCTATATGTCTATCTATCTATTTTACAACAAGAACATATTTATTTAGCTAGGGAATTTTAGCTAGGGATCAATCCCTAGCTAAATTACGAGGGATTAGCTAGGAATTAGCAATGGATTTATGATTTTTTATTGAAATAAAAATTTGCAATGGATTAGCGATGGAATATTAACATAAATTCCACTCAAGAAAATTAGTGAATTTAGCAATGGATTAGCGATAGATTAGCGACGGAACATTTTCGTAAATTCCGCTCAAGAAAAGCAGGGAATTTAGTAATGGATTAACGATGGAATTTCCATAGCTAATAAAATATTGAATATAGCAATGAATTTAGTGATGTATTTAGCAACGGAATTTCCCTAGCCAATAAAATCCAGAATTTTGTGATGGATTAATTGATGGAATTTCTCTAGCTAATTACATTCATATCATAGCGATAGATTTCAACTACAGAATTCCCTACCTAATAACATCTAGAAGATAGTAATGGATTTTAGTGATAGAATTTCTCTAGCTAATTATATCCCAAAATATAGTGACAAATTTAATGATAGAATTTTTCTAGCTAATTACATACTGAATATAACGATGGTTTTTAGAGATAAAACTTCCTTAGCCAATTACATCTTGAATTTAGCAACGGATTTTAGTAACGGAACTTCTCTAATTCATTAAATCCAGAATATATTGACAGATTTAGCGATGTAACTTCCTCTAGCAAATTAAATATGTGATAAAGCGGAGGATTTAGAGACAGAACTTCACTAGCTAATTAAATCTCAAATATATGGATGGATTTAGCGACAAAAATTTTCTAGCCAATATTTAATTATTTAATTTTTTTAATTTATTATTAATTTTAATATTTTATTTATTTTTTTTTATTAAATATATGTTAATGGTCTATAGATGAGAGATACTTGAAAGATACATTCTATCCATAAAATTTTAAAAAAGGGATATAATAAATAAATAATTTAAAAATAAAAAATACAAAAAAAAATTATATTAATAAGGACTAAAATAACTATTTTTATTAAGTATTAATTTTTAAAAACAATTATCCAAAATTTTTTTTTTAAATTGTTAATTAAGAAACAAAAAATTTGTATTAAATTAATATTAAATAATTAATTTAAAAAGTATAATAAATTTTTTCGATATTTTAAAAATTAAATTAACATACATTAAAATTTCTACTAACATAAATGTAAAATAATTCATTGTATGATAAAATAAAAAAAAATCAAAAATATTTGAATTGCCGAATAAACTAGTAAATATTAATATTATTATAAGTATAAAAAATTTTTTATGATTATAAGAAACCTTTAAAAAAATAATTAATACAAAATATGAAAATATTGAAATATAATTAAAATATAAATTTTTCAATAAAGTTAAAAGAAAATAAATTAATATTTAAAAATAAATACATAGATGTCTGCTCCTGCTAAAATTTATAA
Organism: Sapria himalayana; assembly: GCA_029783825.1. Lineage (NCBI taxonomy): Eukaryota > Viridiplantae > Streptophyta > Magnoliopsida > Malpighiales > Rafflesiaceae > Sapria > Sapria himalayana. The sequence continues at coordinate 562,355 of JAREIK010000273.1, read as the reverse complement.
GAATTAAACAATTGAATAATATTTTTATTATTAGATTTTCACATCAAGTCTTAATTAAAACAAAAAATATAACGTTTTTTAATTATCTTCTCACTTTAAAATTTTTTTGAATTTTAAAAATTATTAATGATATCAAATAATATGAAATTTTATGCCATTAAAATTATTTCATATTATTGTCATAAAAATTAATATGAATTAATAAAAATTTATAACCATAAAATATAAATTTTTATATATTTTTTAATATTTAAGTATTTTGCAACTCTTAGGAGAGTGGCTAGAAGACAAATCATCTTTTCATGTATGTCTTATTATATGAAGTTTATTAATTTTGTAGTTATTTGATTTTTTTTATAAGACTAAACATATATTTTTTTAAATTGTTTATATATTTATTATTTAATTAATATTATAATAAAAAATTGTAAGGTGTTTATTTTTCATGTGTACCTTGCTACACACACTTTAATTTTCATGAAAAAATTTTAATGGTGAATAAAATAAATGAGTATTTTTGTATTATATATATATATATTGTTTATTTAATGTTTTTATAATTAAAAATATAAATATTATGGTAATATATATAATCACTTGTTGAGACTCTAGAGACAACTCTAATAAGTGAAGCAAATATCCTATGTAGTCCACCATCTTTATCTCATCACCAATGCATCAAAACTTATTCGAAGATAAAGTAATAATTTGTTATTGATTTGAGGCACGTTTTCTACCAAATTTTTCATCTATTATCTTAATGCAAGAGTTTGCGTATTGATTCTGTTAATTTTTTTTTTTGAAAATTTTTTTCTTTAATCACCATTGTATGCTTGGATTGCTTATATAAACTTATTCGTATACATACTTCAAACGTCTGTGATATAATGTGTTCTCATTGTGTGGATGTTGATGGTGCATAGCAGATATGCCGACTTGATATCTACATCAATATACAAAACTATATATAAATCATATACATAAACATAAGTGCATTTATATAAGTGTATTTAAACATTACTTTATATCAATATGCATGTGTGATATAATTTGAATTTCTTATATGTGTATTTTACAATATATATAACTATAAAAACATTATACATAAACATAATTATATAAAAATATAACAACATATATTTAATATATATATATATATATATATATATAACTATATATAAATGTATTTAACAATATGTATATCAACATATAGTATATATAAATCTAATTATCTACATTAATATACATAACTAATAAACATAACTATATATAAATAGTATACATAAATAGTATAAGGTATGCTCACTTGATATCTACATCAATATACATAACTATATATAAACGGTATACATAAATTGTATACACAAACATAAGTTTATTTTATATAAGGGTATTTAAACATAACTATAAATCAATATGCATGTGTCATATAATTAAAATTTAGTATATAAGCGTATTTAATATACTTATAATTATAAAAATAGTATGCATAAACATAACTATATATAAATATAACAACGTATATTTAATATACATACACATATATAGATATATAACTATGTATAAATGTATTTAACAATATGTATATCAACATATTACTATATTTAAATGTATTTATCTACATTAATATACATAACTATATATAAATAGTATACATAAACAGTATAATGTATGCCGACTTGATATATACATCGATATACATAACTATATATAAATAGTATACATAAACAGTATATATAAACATAAATGTATCTAACAATGTGTATTTTACTATATCTATAACTATAGAAATAGTATACATAAACATAACTATATATAAATATAACAACGTATATTTAATATACATATACATATATATATATATATATATAGATATATAACTATATATAAATGTATTTAACAATATGTATATCACCATATTACTATATATAAATGTATTTATTACATCAATACCTATACATAGCTATATGTCTAAATATATATAATACATGAAAAACTATATATAACTACATCTACAACAAGTATAACTACATACTTTAGAAACTTAATATCCATTCATATCATTTATCTCATTCATACATGTTTTTTTTGGATATTGTATAAATTTTTATCATTTTCCCTATATTTTAGGAACTTAAATTTAATTTTTTTAACCTCAAATGTTTTTTTATTGTATTTTTATATGTTTGTATAAATCATTATGATTTAATATGTTTAGTGTTTGTATTTTTGTTTCACTTAATATCATTTAACTAAAATAAATGTCTAATTAAAATGTTCATTTGTTAAAATTCATTTTGTAAATTTCAAAACAAATAATAATATATTTGTGTAATAAATATTATAAAAAATTTCTAAAATATATATGTGATGTAGTTTCAATTTACAAAGAAAAAACTTTAAAAATAAAATTTATTTACAAAATAAAATTTGGACATCATAATATTCAATATGTTATATGTATTATAAATTAACAATGTTTGAAATGTATCTATTAATTACAAAAAAAAACATTGTAATGTATTAAATTTGAAAAAAAAATTAAAAATAATTATTTATAAAAAACAAATTCATATATTTATATGGTCATTTATATATTTTGAATAAAATAAAAAAATAATTACTTGTAGAAATAGTTACACTTGTATTTATATGGTAATCTGTTTTGTTTGAATATAATTAAACAGATAATTATTTTTTTACAAAACATTAAAGGTATGTATTTATATGCACTACATTATATTTTTTAGAATATTAAAGTTTCTAAAAATTTATTAATAATAATAAATAATAGGTTGAAATTTATCAAACACTAATATTTTAATAAAAAAAGTATATCGAAAAATAAATACAATATTATCTATTTATGAACTATATTTTAATTTTTAACATAATTGTAAAACTAAAATAATTTACAAATATGCCAACTTCATTTCTATATATGAGTATAATGATAGTTATTTTAATATAAATATTAAAAAAACAACTATTTGAATAAAATAGAAGCTCATATATTCAATTCACAATTTTATTTTACGCAAAAAAATACTTCACACGCACACACACTCACTCACACACATGCACACACACAAATATTTGTTTTAAATATAAAAAATTTACAATATTTTATAAATTGTGTACAATATATAATATATTATTTTATTTAAAATTTCAAAATGAAACAATTTTAAATACATTTACACACACACACGCCACACACATATATATATGTAATAGTTTCATGTGTAACTTTAAAAATACATTATGTATATAGGTATATGAGTGTGTTTGTGTGGGTGTACAGTAGTATATGCTTGCATACAAGTATATACACACTACTTTGAAAATGTAGATACATGTGTGAATATCTACAAAAGTACAAATATGCGTATGCTGATATATAATGAATAGTAATGTATATGGATGGATAAATGTGAGTGTGTGTGTAGGGCATTATATATGCACATATATATTTATGCATATATATGTAAATATCAATATTAATTTTAAGAAGAAAAATACTTGAGCACATAAATATTAACATGTTCCACAAATTCGTGAGAGTAGGAGCAAAAAGTGACATTATTACAAGATACTACTAATCTCCCATCTATAACATTTTGCCTCATAATTTGATCAGAGTACTACTTGCAATGATAAGGTTCTTTCAATACTACATACCATGGAGTTACATTTTTGAAACTTTATTATTTGTTAAACTCATATACTTGTGATACATTTTACCATGTTATAAAATAATTAACACTTACATTGATTTTTGTAGTGTCTTGTATCTCTATAATTTCAAAACTTAATAGTCTTTGAGCTATTATAATTACAATGATTCTTAGATTTAGACCTCTTATTTTTTGATTTTCTTTGACATTTTCTCTTTGTTGAATTTCTTTCAATTAACTTTGTATATAATTCAAAAGAGGTTGATGTTTCACTTGTCTATCTCTTTTGAATCTCCTTGCTTAGAATTAAATCCTGAACATCATCGAATTTCAATTTATTAGTTTTTGATGAACTATGCACAACTATAATTGTAATACGTTAATTTTTGATAGAGAACGCAAAATTATCAATACACATACTTCATCATTGACTTCAATACCAAACAAAGTTAAATTGGGTTGTGATTGTGTTGACTTCATTGAGTTTATGGGTCACTGATGTGTTTTCTGTCAACTACAGATTGAAAAAATACCTCATAATGTGCACTTTTTTAGCTTCAATTAGTTTTTCATATATAATAGCAAGAGCCTTCGTAAGCCTTACTATGCTCTTCTCATTTTTTATATTGAAACTAAGTTGGTAAGATATCATATTTCAGATGAATTCAAGTGCTAATATGTTCTCTTCTTCCTTCATAGACTCTATCTTCTTCCTCATAAGGGGATGATATAGAATATTATAGTATATATATTTCAGATAGAATTTCATAGACTCTATCTTCTTTAGATTTCTAATAATTTTTTCATTGTATTTCATGAGAAACAATACCATATAAATTGAAATCAAATTTCTTTATGTATTATATAGGAGTAAAATAAAATCAAACATTAAAAAAAATAATAAAATGATATATTTATTCAATCAAACTGGAATAAATATATTAAATCAAACTCAATTTAATCAAACTAGTTAGATCTAATTAGCTTTACCTCTCTCTCATTCTCTTTAACATAGAATTTATCAAAATTCATGGCAAAATATTTGAGACCTTGGAAGAAGTTGATGTTAAGAGGCAGTGGAATATGGTGATGATGAAGCGCCACTAGGTGAGCTCCATTTCAAGGCGCTTGGTGTAATTTTCCAAGCATAGATATGATTAATCCAATGTGATTTCTATATTTAGCTTATTTTTCCAACTAGAATCTCTTGTTGGCCAAAAATAATGACAGAGAGTGATCTTTTGTTTTTTTTTGTTACATCTAACCACTTCTTCACACAAGTTACTTTCCAAAATGTAACAATAAAAGCAAGGTGTCTATCATCAATTAATTTCATACAAATATATATATATACATATATATGTTGTTATATTTATACATATTTATGTTTATGTATACTATTATTATAGTTATAGATATAGTAAAATATATTAATATAAGACATTCAAATTATATCACACATGCATATTGATGTATAGTTATGTTTAAATACACTTATTGATTTGGCGTACTTAAATGTATAAAGATTTATACATTTATATATAATTATATATAAATGTATTTAACAAAACGTGTATCAACTATATTACTTATATAAATGTATTTATCTACATAAATACCTATACATAGCCATATGACTAAATATATATAATTACATGAAAAACTAAATATAACTACATCTACAACATGTATAACTACATGCTTCAGAAACTTAATATCCTTTCATATCATTCATCTCATTCATATATATATATATATATATTGATATTGTATAAATCTTTAGTATTTTTCCATAAATTTTTGGAACTTAAATTTAATTTTTTAAACTTTAAATGTATTTTTAATGTATTTTTATATGTTTGTATAAATCATAATAATTTAATAAGTTTAGGATATGTATTTTTGTTTCACCTAATATCATTTAACTAAAATTGATTTTTAATAAAATGTTTATTTGTTTAAATTCTTAGTGTAAATTTCAAAACAAATAACAATATGTTACTTTAATAAATATTATAAAAAATTTCTAAAATATATATGTGATGTAGTTTCAATTTACAAAGATAAACCTTTAAAAATAAAATGTATTTACAAAATAAAATTTGCACCTCATAATATACAATATGTTATATTTATTATACATAAACAATGTTTAAAATATTTCTTTTAATTACAAATAAAAACATTGACATGTATTCAATTTTAAAAAAAAATTAAAAATAATTATTAAAAAAAAATTCATATATTTATATGGTCATATATATATTTTGAATAAAATAAAAAAAATAATAACTCGTAGAAAAATTTACTCATGTATTTAAATGGTAATCTGTTTTGTTTGAACATAATTAAAGAAATTATTGATTTTTTACAAATGATTTAAGACATGTATTTATATGCACTACATCATAATTGCTTGAAATTTAAAGTTTCTAAAAATTAATTAAAATAATATATAATAGGTAGAAATGTATCATAGACATTAATATATTAATAAAAAAATTTTATAAAAAAAGAAAAACAATATTATCTTTTTATGACCAATAATTTAATTTTAAGATAATTTACAAATATATAATTTTTATTAATTTATATGAGTATAATGATAGTACGTTTAATATAAATATTAAAAAAACAACTATTTGAATAAAATAGAAGCTCATATATTTAATTCATAATTTTATTTTACACATTAATATGCTGCACACACACACACGTGCACACACACACACGCGCACAAATTTATTTTAAATATAAAGAATTTACAATATTTTATAAATTGTGTACAATATATAATATTTTATTTTAATTAAATGTTCAAAATCATAAAATTTTAAATACATTCTCATAGACACATAGACACAGACACACACACACACACACATATATATAAATAGTTTCATTTGTAACATTAAAATACATTACGTATATAGCTAAATGTGTGTGTTTGTGTGGGTATTAAGTAGTATATGCATGCATACAAGTATATACACTATACTTTGAAAATGTCAATACATGCGTGAATATATATCAAAGTACAAAAATGTGTATTGTGATATATAATGTATAGTAATGTATATGGATGCATAAGTGTGTGTGTGTGTGTGTAGGTCAGTGTATATGCACATATAGATCTGTCCATATATATGTAAATATCATAATTATTTTTGAGAAAAAAATACTTAAGCACATAATTATTATCATGTTTTACAAGTTCATGAGGGCACAAGCAAATAGTGACATTATTGAAAGATACTACTAATCTCATATCTATAACACTTTGCCTCATAATTTGATTTGAATACTACTTGCAATTATAAGGTTCATTCAATACTACATGCCATGGAGTTAAATTTTCTTTCAATACTATAATTTGTTCAAATAAAAAAATCTATCTAATATATTCTTCAACAACTCTTCATCTTCTTTTTCTAGTCTTGATAAGCTATTTTCAATTTTGATTATATGTACATTTCTTATCTAATATCTCTAGTTCAAACTATTATAATAGTAAAATCCACCAAATCAATCTAGGCCTAATATCTTTATTTTTTATGATATATTTGATTATATAATATTTAGTATATACTATGACTGGTTCCCAGTAAATATGATATTAACTTGCCAAAAGAAAACAATATTTATACAAGTTCTTTCTCTATAGTGGTGTAATTCAATTAGGCACATTAGAGTGTGTTTGTTATCACAGTATATGATAACTATTTATAAATATTTGTATAACCATATAAAACTCTTCATAATTATATTTAACTATATTTGCAACTATGTAACCTATTTTTATAACTATATTAATAACTATATATAATTATTTTTTTAACTATATAATATTTTATAACTATATGAGTAATTCTATATAACTATATTTTTAACAAATATATCATATGTATAATTATATATAACTATATATAATTGTAGTTTACTATATGTATAATTATATATAACTATCTCTTTAACTACATACATATTTATAACTGTATGTGTATAACTATATATAAATATTTGTATAACTAACACTATATATAATTAAATATAATTATATTTGTATCTATGTATACATATATGTATTCGTATAATTAAATCTATATATTTATTTATATCTTTGTATATATTTATATATAACTACTTATAACTACTTGTATGAATATATCTATATATAATTATATGTTTAACTTTATATACCTCTTTTTTTAATTATGTATACTATAGGTATAAGAACATATAAAGGTTGACCTCCCTCTCTGGTGACCATCTCTTAAGGTCTATTGATTTTGTTACTTTTTCTCATCAGATCTTTTTTCTATCATATGACAAAGGATTTGAGATTTAATGGAAGAAATGGGATTTACATTCACGAAGCTATTCATCAGGCTGTTTTCCAACAAGGAGACGAGTATTTTGATGTTGGTCTTGATGCTGGTGGAAAGATAACCATTCTGTATAAGTTGATGTTTGGTGAAATTGTCACCACAATTCCTACTATTGCCTTCAATGTAGAGACTCTTGAATATAAAAACATTAATTTCACAGTGTGGGATGTTGGGGGTCAAGACAAGTTTTGCCCTTTTAGAAGGGATTACTTCCAAAATACCCAATGTTTTGCTAAATGAGGAAAAGCTTTGGGATGTAGTTTTGTTAGTGTTTTCCAATAAGCAAGATCTTCCCAATGAGATGAATGCAGCTGAAATTACTGACAAGCTAGGACTTCACTATCTTCTCCAATGCCATTACCACATTTAGAGCATATGTGCTACCTCTGGCGAGTGCCTCTACGAGGGTCTTGATTGGCTTTCCAATTACATTGCCAGCAAATCATAAACAATTTAAGCATGATGAGGCAAACTTTGTTGACATATCTAGATGTGGATATAATCTTTGCCTATTTTGCTTGAGTTTTGTTGTGTTATATGGATGACATCATCTGTTTCCAGGGAGATTCAAATTGTATTTATATTTATATATTGCATGCCTAAAATACAAGACTGCATTTACTTTGTTATGATCTGTTGTAAGCCTAATTTGTTTGTTTTCTGTTTATTGTTTTCTGTCTTTTTGCCATGGGATCCCAAAGGTATAAGAACAAATAATTGTTTAGATATATGTATTACTATAAAATATTTATACATAACTATATTTAAATATTTAATTTACAACTTATATTTAATATACATTTTTATATATTAGTATTCAAAAATATATTTTACTATATCTATACCTATGCATAACTATATGTATAGATATATAAAATTATATAAATAAATATATATAACTACATATATAAATATAAGTATAACTATGTGTATTATCACATGTAACTATATTTATAATTACATGTATAATAACATATAGAGGTGTCAAACAGGCAGGCCCGGCACGGCCCGGCCCGTTTTTTTTGGGCACGAACGTGCTACCGTGCTGGGCCGGGCTCGGCACTGTTCCTGTACTGTGCCGTGCCCGGCCCGGCACGGTTTAAAAACATCCAGGCACGGCACGGCCCGTAGGCACGGTAGGCCGTGGCGTGCCGGGTCGGGAGTCGGGACCGCGGGTTGAGATCCAATCAGACCCGACCCGCGGTCTTTTTTTCGGGAGGGGCCGGGTCACGCCCACGCATGCCCGCGTGAAACCGGCATGGGAAGAACCCGTGCCGCCGTGCCGTGCCACGACACTGCTCGTGCCTAACCCGGGCACGGCACGGGCCCGGGCACGATTTAAAAACGTGCCGGGCCGGCCCAGGCACGGCCGAACCGTGCCATGCCTCGTGCCGGGCTTGCCCGGGCCGGCGCGATTGACACCTCTAATAACATACAACAATATGTAAGCACAAAGCATGAGAGTCTCCGTTGATTAGGCTCATATATGGTATAATACAAATAAGGGACGTGCTCTTACTTAATCCCAACCCTTGGGCCTCAAGCTCAAATATTAACTTATGTATGACAAAAAAATGTAATATTTGATAAGTTTATATAGATAAATTTTATTTTCTTTTGTATAATTTTCCATTCTAACACCACACTCCCTATGTGTCTCTCTCTCCCTCTCTAATTCTTTCTGTCACTCTATTCCTCTTTTTCTTTATGTGTCACCCTCTCTCTCTTGTTTTTTCTTTCTTGCTCTCCTTTCTTGCATGTTCTCTCTATCTCTCTTTCTCCTCCTTTCTCTCCCTCTCTCTTCCTTCCTTTCTCTCTCTCTCTCTCTCTCTCTCTCTTCCTTTACTCTCTCCCCCTCTCTCCCACTCTCTCTCCCTCTCTCTCTCCCACTCTCTCTCCCACTCTCTCTCTCTCTCTCTCTCTCTCTCTCTCTCCCTATCTTTCCTTTTCAACATTTCTCTCCTCCTCTCACTCCCTCCTCTCACTCTCCTCTCTCTCCCTCTCTCCCTTCAAACGTTAAATGTCTTTCTTTTTTGCTTTCTTTTCTTATGCATTATCATATTTTGATCCCTATATCTAGTATTACTGTGATATCAATTAATCTTTATTGTGCTAAAAATGGCTTTATCTATTAATGTAAATTCTGCAAATGCATTGCCTCGATATTCATGATATTTAATTTTTAAATATTCATCTGTAATTAATTTTATTTAATTATTAGTATATTTTGAAGTAATAGAATATTTAATTCAAAATAATGATCGAGCATTATTTTTTGAAAATAAAATAGGGCAAAATGAGTTTAGATCATTAGTGGATGTACAGAAGATTTATTAATGGATTTTTGAATAAAGATTTTTTGAGTGGACTTAAAATTTTCATCAATTTTGCATATAGTCAATCGAGATTGATGAATGAAAAAAAATAAAGTGTACATGTAATCATCATAGGTGTCAGAATATCCCTTTTCATGATGCAAACACTATAAGATGACATTTAGAAAAATATGGCTTTGTGCCAAATTATTTTATTTGGATTTATCATGGGGAAAGTACAAAGGCTCTAAACATTGACAAAAATGAGAGTACTGAATCATTTGCTTGTGGTGAAAAATCATCAAACACATATAATAGAATGATCACGGAAGCTGTTGGTGCTGACTTCAATAGGATTACATGGATTAACCACCTTATCCTGAAGCTCAGAAATTTTATGAAATGCTTAAAGCTATAGATAAAGAGTTGTGGTCTAGTTGTAAAACACATTCGCAATTATTACTTGTGGCTCAGCTTATGAGCATTAAGTCAAAAAATCATATATCCGAGAAATTATTTGATCAGGTGACAGAACTGATGATTGAGATTGTTCCGGATAATAATTTGATCACTAACAATATTAATAACACTAAGAAGTTACTACGAGGAATCGGTCTACTAGTCTAAAAAATTGATTTTTATTTAAATGGATGTATGTTATATTGGGGTGGTGATAGCGATTTAATTAGCTATAATTTTTATGATCATCCTCGATTTAAGTAGGCATCTCGTGTTGTAGATACACGACAAATATTAAAGGTTGTATTTAAGAAGATGTATTATTTTTCATTAATTCCTCGATTACAGAGACTATATGCATCAAATGTTACAGCAAATATTATGAGGTGGTATTCTGAGAATGAGGTTTAAGAAGGGGTAATGCGTGATCTATCAGATTCACTTGCTTGGAAGCATTTTAATTATATACATCAAGATTTTGCAACTAAAAGTCAAAATGTGAGATTGGATCTCTAAATTAATGGATTTCAGCCATTTGGGCAATTAGGACAATATTCTTCAACATGGAAAGTGATAGTGACACCTTATAACTTGCCTCGGTGATTGTGTATGAAGGAGCAATATATGTTTTTATAAATATTGGTTCCAAAGCCAAAAAATCCGAAAGACATGCTAGATATTTTCTTACAGCCTTTTATTGCATAGTTAAATCTTTTGTGGGATGTTCGCATGGATACATATGATATCTCAAAGAAAAAAAATTTCATTATGCGGGAAGCCCTTATGTGGATTGTAAATGACTTTTCTACATGATCAATATTGTCTGGCTGGAGTACCGTAGGATGATTCCCATGCCCATATTGTATGACAAATTCTGATGCATTTACCCTCAAATTTATTGGTAAACAATCATGGTTTGATAATCATCATAAGTTTCTACCTAAGAATCATCCATTTTGAAAAAATAGTACTGCATTTCAAAAAAATAAAACTGGGTGATAGTTGCACCAATAGTTCTTTTAGGAGATGATATTATGATAAAGATTTAGAGATTGGGTTGGAAAAATGAAATTGAAAAGGAAGCTACTAGAAGTAATGGACCAATAGGCAAAATAATTGGTTGGAGGAAACGTAGTATATTTTGGGACTCGCCCTATTGGAAGTCCAATTTAATTCATCATAACTTAGATGTAATGCATTTAGAAAAAAGTGTGTTTGACAATGTTTTCAATACTGTCCATAATATAAACAGAAAAATAAAAGACACTTTAAAATCAAGACAAGAGCTGAATGATTACTTTTACCGTCCTGAATTAAAACTGAATGAGACAATAGAAAAATTTCCTAAAGCTTGCTACCCACTTGATAAGAAGGCAAGACAAATATTGTGTGAATGGGTTAAAGATTTGAAATTCTCTAATAGATATGTGTCAAATATGGGTAGATGCATGGATTGAAGAATCTTAAGTTATTTGGAATGAAAAGTCATGACTGACATGTATTTATGCAGATATTAATACCAATTTTTTTCCATGAATTACTTCCCCTTAGTGTTTGGAAGGTCCTTACAGAACTTAGTTTGTTTTTCAAACAGCTAACTGCAACCACAATCAAATAGATAACATGGTGAGGCTGGTGAATGACATTCGACTTAATATTTGTAAGCTTGAATGGATATTCCCACTAAGTTTTTTTGACTAAATGGAGCATTTTCTGGTCCATTTGGCATATGAAGCAAGGATAGCAAGGCCAGTGCAATACATGTGGATGTATCCTTTTGAGAGGCAAAAGTTGAAGGTTCAATTTGCAATGCATATTTAGTAGAAGAAGCATCATCATTTTGTTCTTATTATTTTGAGGCTCATGTCAATACAAAGAATAAAAATGTTCCTCGTAATGATGTATGTCATGTGATGGTAGAAAATTATTCTGTGAACAAACTATCTATCTTCAAGCACTCTAGAAGAGCATTTGGAAGAGCAATTAAAAGTTGTATGGTAGATGGAGAGTACAAAGCTACCCTGAGTTATGTTTTACTTAATTGTGAAAAGGTTGCAGCATATATTGAGTATGTATACACAAAATGATTGCAGTTTAATCATAGTTTAATTTTATCTTTAATTGGAATTATTAAAAATTGATATACATTTTTCTCTCTTTTTATATTTGTGCAGTATTTCTATTGAGTTGTTAAAATATAGGCAACCTGCAATTTTTAGCAATGATGTCGATTATATGCTAAAAACTAAATTTGCGAATTGGTTCAAATAATATATGAGAATTATTAAGTTTAAAATTTTTGAATTATTTAATTTATTAGTATCTTTATTTTTTAATATCAATTTTTTAATGTCACGGGCAATTCATCCTTCAAATGGAGATTCAAATATTTTCATTCAGAATCTATGTAAAGGCTCATTTAAATATGCGACAACCTTTATTGGGTATTTTGTTAATGGATAAAAATTTCATACAATCACGCATGGTTCTTTTAAAACAACAATGAATAGTGGTACATGCATTAAAGGCATAGGTTATAGTGCAGATGAGATTGATTATTATGGTCAACTCAAAGAAATTATTAAGTTAGAGTATCCTGGACTCAAAAATAATAGGATTGTATTAGTGCGAGTGGTTTTTTCCTACATGAAATGTGGAACCAAAGATTCATTTGGATTAAAACTAGTGGATGTTAACCATAAACATAGATATAATCGATATGAGGTATTTATTATGGCAGCATAAGCTGCTCAAGTATATTATTAAACATATCTGAGTTTATCTCGTGATAAGAGTGATTGGTGGGCGATTTTCATATTCAAAGCTCGGTCAAAATTTGAAATACCAACATTACAATAAAGAAGTACAGACTTAGATATTGCACCGACATTCCAGAAAGATAACATAAATATTATTGAGCCTGTGAATGTAAATCAAGATGCATAAAATTTATGTGACTCAAATGGTGGCATAATAGAAATTGAAGATGATCAATTTCTATCTGAAGATGAGTTCGAACTTCTATCAGAATCAGACGAAATATCAGAAGATCCATTGGAGGATGAAAGTGATGCCGATATTTAAATTGTTATAATTTTATAATTATATTAAACTATCAAAGACTTTTTATATTTTGTTGAAATCTATTGGTGTGTTTTATTCTAAAATGCATGCATGTTCATCATATCTCTATTGTTTGTTCTATGTTTTATATTGTAGAATAGATAGTGCCTAAACGACATGGTAGTGGTGGAGCTTGACATGGACATAGAAATGAACCAAATTCATCTAGTATGTTACATCATATTGTAGAATCAGTACCATCTCATAGACAGCATATCCAGACTTCAACATCACAATTACCATCTTTATTTCTATCACCATCACCATCATTGATACATATACTATCACCTTGATCAGATGTAAGCCCACTACCAATTATGTTTCCTGCACATACTTTTGATCCATCTCTATCTTCTACACCGCATTTTATATCTTTCCCCATTTACAAAACCAACGACATCATCAAATATTGTGCCTTCCTCTATAGTCAGTGCAAAGTTAGATAATGAGATTGTAGATGGAAGGTAAAAGAAATATGAAAAAATGTCTCGAAAATAAAATTTGATGTTTCTGTTAGTGGATTATTTATATTGTTATGATTTGCTTTTTTCAATGTTATTTATTTATTTGTACAGTTTTATTTCATCTCACAAGTGTTCTACTATAATTACAAAGTCTTTGAAGAAAATGGCTAATTCTAAAGATTTCTCCAGGAAGAAAGTTTCTGAATCGATAAAAGAGTCTTTTTTAATGATTTTCAGGTAAAAATAACAAAACAAAAGCATTGAAAAATAATTATCAAATTACTTAACTATTATGTTGGTTATTATTCAAGTAGTAAATAATTGTGTTCTTGTTGTTAATATAAATTCTTTTGTGATTTTTTTATATATAAAATCAGTGCACATGGGCTCCCAAATTTGATGGAAATATTAAGTCATTATGAAAGATCAAAGTTGCTCAACGATATTCTAATTTTGTTCATAAATTAAAGAATATAAAATAAAGGCATGATTTTATATTCGAGGATGACTAGCCCGAGTGGCTTAAGTATTGAGAGGAACCAGATGTGAAGAAAAAATCAAATATTGCTAGAAAAAATCGACTAAGTGAGGTAGCTGGACTAGGTATATAAATTTGTCGACACATAGGAGGGTCAAAGTCGTGCATTGAGCAAGCTCGAGATATGGTACAATTTAAAAATTTTAAACATTTATATATTTAGTGGTTGTCCTTATAGTCCAATAAATCAAATCTGCATGGTTTTATTAATTTTGTTAAATTTTTTGATCATTTGTTTTTTAATGACTTAATAAAAACATATTCTAGGCTGGAGAATTGGGTCGAGACCCAAATTTTTATGAGATTTGTAGGAAGATGCATGTGAAGAAAGTGGATTTTCAGTTTGTTGATAACACGTCTCAGATGATTGCTATAAGAACTTGTTATATTAATAAGATTTTATAATACTACAGTACATTTTGAATATTATTTGGAATGCAAAATATTTATTTTATTTATATATATATAGAATAGTATTTTCTCCATTTTATATCAGGACCTAATGGAGGAACGTGTGACAGCTACTCATCAACAAGTTGAGAGTTCTATGGATCCTCAACCAAGTGACTATGATCCTATTTATTTGGAGACCATAAGAAGCAGTGAGTGTATGGAATTGGCTCGAAGGCAGTGGCATTTTCTTGTAGCAGTCATGCTTCTAATTCATCTATCTCAGCAATTGTGAGTGAGGTGGTTGAACAACAAGCAATGGAAACAAATGAACGTTTTGTAGTATGGAGACCGAAATGAAAAAGAAGGATGAGCAGATATCTCAATTAAAGGAAGAAATATATGAAATTAAAGAAAAGAAGGATGAGCAGATATCTCATTTAAAGGAAGAAATATATGAAATTAAAGAACTAAATGATGAGCACTATAATAATTTGATGGAAGAATTGCAAGAAAATAAAGAAATGGATGATGAGATGAAAGAAATTAAGAATGTAATGAAACACTAGATGTCCCATATGGAATCATAGTTAGCAGCATTGGTGCAATAGATAGCATTCCATGATCCATCTACAAAACCTCGTAGGTGAGGCTAGCTTTCCCTATAAATTATGAGGATGATTTAATATGAGAATTATTTCTGAACTATTATTTATTTTTGTCTGTGTAGCAAATAATTATGATATTTTTTTTGCAGATTTCATTTTTTTATCCTGGTTTTGTTGTTTTCTTTTTCAATTAACCTAATTATGAATCTTTGCATGACATATTATTTGATACACATGAAAAAATTCTAATTCAAAGTATTCAGACATTGCCATGGTCCTTCTAATGCATTGGTCCCATATTTACCGATTTCATTTTTATCAAAAGGAAGGCTAGCTTATTTTATCTTTATTATTCCTAAAACATTTTATTTTTGCACTCTCTTTCTCTCTAAACATAATTGATGGACATCTTTTGGATTTTTGTTGAAACTGTATGACAATCAACTTTAATTTGTAATTGTTCGTGTCTATAATAATTATTTTTATATATTTGTGAATATGTTTGTGTGTCTCCAAATTTTTTGGGTAGAGTTTTAACTTATTATAAGTATGTAAAAGCTTATATTTACTAGTGGAAGTAGTGGTAGTGGCGGCAGAGATGGTCACGGCGCCAGCATCAGAAATAGAGGCCGCAGCAATAGCAACGGTAGTGGCTGCAATGATGGCAATGCAAGTAGTTGCGGTGGTGGTAGTAGTGGCGGTAGTGGCATAAGAGGTGGTGACTGCATCAGCTACAACAACGGCATTAGAGGTAGCGGCGACATCAATGCCAGTGGTAGAAGTGGCAGTGGCAGTGGTGACAGCAGCACTGGCAACAGCGGGGTCAGTGGTACTGGCAGTGGCAGTGGAAGCAGCGGTAGGAGCGACAGTGACAGTTGTAGTTGTAGCAATGCCAACAAATGTAGTATATACGTACCTATATAGTCAGTATATACATACATATAATAATACAGTATTTTATGTACATATATACTGAGTATATATGTATTTAAAATATATGTACGCATAATACTATAGTTTATATGTACATATACTATAGTAATATATGTACAAGTGAAATGCTAGTATATACATACATATTTACTATAGTAATATATATTTATCAAAATATAGTTATTTTTATTTATTTTGATTTTATTGAGTGGTAAAGATTTTTTACAGATATGGTACCGCATTGTTTACCATACTAAGCTTGAATAAGTGAATGGATTTTTCAACAGACATGATGCACCATGACTCAGACAACTTTTTTGCAACAGAAAGTTGGTGATCAGATGAGCAGAGGGAGAGAAATTAATGTCAATGCATTGATAGATTATACTTTATGCACAGTCGGTAGTTACATTGATTAATAAGATTATCAAAAAAATATTAAAACAGAAACAGAAATATTTGGTTATACAAACAGATTATCAAAAAATAAATTACACATACAGTAATATAATATAACAATACAAAAATATCTCTTTCCTATCTCGTCACCACTTAAAAAAATTAAGAGGTCATGCCTTGTATAATGTCTTTAATTCAACTCACATTATTTTTTAAAAAAAATGAAAAACCAATGGTCCACCCGTAGAGGTGTCAAACATGCCGGGCTGTCTTGTACCTCATTTTTGGTGCCCGATATGGCCCATTGGTCTGTCTCGAACCCGATTCATGCTGGGCTAAGGCCGGGTAGTACCTAGTTTTTCTAGCTAAATTTTAAAAAAATCCAGTTGGGTCCCCATACCAGTTTACCATGTTGTCTGGCCTAGTACACGAGTAGTGCTGGCCCGACACAGCACTAAGCGTACCAATGGTTGACTAGGCCCGGCCCAAGACACGGTTCCAAATCGTGATATTCTCGGCCAGGCACGACTGAACCGCGCCACCCGGCCCATTTTGACACCTCTATATGCCTGGGTACCACCAACCCACTTTTTTTAAAATTGACTTTTTTTATTTATATATATGTGTGTGTGTGTGTGTGTGTGTGTTTGTGTGTGTGTGTGTGTAGAGAGAGATAGAGAGAGAGAACATCTTCGTCAAAGTTTAACATGTGCATCAAATTTAATAGCCCTATTGTGCTTTATTTTATCTTTGTTCACAGTTTTTTGACTTTTTATACTACACATATTGCATTCATATTAGTGGGCCCAATTATTTGTATAAAATTTTGTTAAATTTTATTTTTAATGCTCTCTACCATGCTTCATCTAAATCTCCATTCACAATTTTTCATCTCCTAGCATGGGTTTTGTATCCGTGTTTGTTTTATTTTGTTTTTTTTTTTAACTTCACTTCGTTCCTTTCTTTGTCTATGTCTCTATCATGAATGGAATTTGCTTTCGTGATTGAACTGCTTTTGGTGAGAACCCAGAGACATTTTGAATGGATAGTTTGAATAATAATTCAAACTATCCATTCAAAATGTCTCTCTAGTCAAATGAAAGTATTAGACATCCAAAATGTCAATGTGGTTCTTGCATGAGACTAATGATATCTTATTCAAAGATAAATCCAAATAGAAATTATTGGAAATGTAACAAAGTCTAGATGTTGAAATTGAAATTTCTTTCAGAGATCTTAGCTTCTTTCCACAACCTTTTGATCCAATATGTGCAGGATTGAATATGCTTTTTGGCTCTTTACTACTTTTTTTTTAATTAAATCTAACACCGTGACATGATTATTGTTCATCCCTTTAATTTTTCCATGTATTATTTCCAATTCATTCACAAGAAGATAAGTGGCTTCACTTGTAAGAGATGCATCATCAGCCACCATTGAAGCCAATTGAGAAAATCTTAAATGCTTACTAGTTATTGAACTTTCATCAATTTATTGATCATTATTATCCACTACTCCACCAACTTTATCATTTCTAGATAAATAATTTCTTGGACACTTTGTATAATATTTGAATATTTATCCACTACCCCACCATTGAGGCCTACAAGAAAGTCCTTTAAAATCAAAAAAAACATACAATTGCATGATATAATATTTGAATATTTATCAAAAGTGGCAATCCTAAGCTTCAAAAAAATGTTATGGCCGATCCTTTGTATAATATAAAGTGAGAATTATTTTTTGGTACACTCACCCCAATATATTTGCAAAAAAAGAACCTATCTTTTAATATCTGAAAAAAAACTTCAAACTATAAACAAATTGAAATTTGGTACATTAAAATATAGTAATAACAAATTACCCTTTACAAATTAAAATAAAATCCAACTAAACTCTCCCCTCACCCTCGCCCGATGCCCCTTGCTTTCTCCCCTTGCCCTCGTCCCTCACCCTCGCCCTTTCCAGCGAGCTCCAAGAGCTTCTTGAGCTCGACCATGAGCTCCACGAGCTCATCGTCGAGCTCCATGATGGAGCTCTAGGAGTTATGTTGAGCTTCATGATGGTGCTCGATGAACTCCAATGAGCTCCATCATAGAGCTTAATGGAACTACTCAAGCTCCATCATTGAGCTCAACAGAGCTCCATGAGCTCTATCGTGGAGTTCATGGTCGAGCTTTGAAGCTCCTAGAGCTCAGCAATGAGCTCCAACAGCTCCAAGAGCATGTCGTTGATCTCCAAGAGTTCATCATCAAGCTCCAAGAGCTTCTAGATATCCACGAACTCTATTGTTAAGCTCGACAAAGCTCCACGAGTTCTTTCGTGGAGCTTGCTGGAGCTCGTGGTCGAGCTGCAAAAGCTCCTGGAGTTCAACGATGAGCTCCAAGAGCTCAATGGAAAGGGCGAGGGGCGAGGGGATAATTTTAGTTGGATTCTGTTTTAATTTGTTAATGGTAATTTGAGACTACTCTATTTTAGTGCATCAAATTTCAATTTGTTAAGAATTTGATATTTTTTTTCAAATATTAAAAGGTAGGTTACATTTTTTAAATAATTTGGAGTGAGTGTACCAAAACACAATTCCCCCTAGTATAAATGTCACTTTCATCATCTTGAATTGTGCAATTTATAATGTAGGTATTACCATGAAACATCTCTTGTTGGAAAGACAAAAAATGTTTTTTTTTAGAGTTTCACTATATGCAACTAACTCCTCATGCCATAAAGAGGTTATCTTTGGGTTATCATTAATATCTTTATGATCTACAACTAACTCCTCATGCCATTGATGGTCAAAAGCTTGATTTAAGTGTGTCATAATATCCATTAATGAATTTCTCCTTGAAAAATATTTTTTCATGAAAGAATAAGAACTTTTGGATCTTTGACTACTCGACATACTGGAACTAAGATATTTTTTCAAAAATGTCACAACCTATTTGTTGTGAATGTCATACAATTGGCACAAACATTCATTATTTTTTAGATTAGTTATGTTGCAGCAAATCTAGCCAACTTGTTTCATAATCTTCTCCAGTTTCAGAATTCAAAATGACACTTTTGAATATTTCGTAATTGTTTCAATAATTCAATGCACCTATCTTATTTGAGAACTTATTTAGAATATGCCTAATATAGAAATGATGTACTATTTGTGATAAAATTTCAGAAATGACCTTTGTCATTGCTGGATCTTAATCATTAATAATCACTCGAGGTTCATATTTTGGTACAACATTCATGAATTTGTTGAATAACCATCCGATTGACTATTTTATCATTACTTAATAATGCACATCCAAAAACTAAGTTTGGCAATGATAATTTACTCCTGTGAGAGGAGAAAAAAGATCATACCATTCTTCTTTGTGTCTTACATTGTTCCAAAAACTTCAACACCCTCAAAAAAAAACATATGCTTTCCTTGCATTATAGTCAGTACAAAAAAATTAAATTACCTTGTTGGACGTATCCAATTCATAGTTAAAGATAAATACTAAATTTTTCTATTTCTCCATAAAAAAAATATTCTATTAATGATTCTAGATCAACAGCTTGTTTTTCATCTCTCAAACATTATACAAAATTACTCGTATATTTTTCTATGCAATCAATATTTTGACTACCACCACATTCAATTTCCATCACTCTTGTTTGTTGAAATGTTGGTATATTTGTTTCAAAAAGATGTTGGCATTAAAGTCTTTTTGCCATTGACACATTTCTATGTGATCTTAGTAAATGAACTTTTGTGGGAGTGGCTATTTTATAGTCATGTTCTTTGGCAAATGTGCTAATAAACCAATTTGGCCCTATGATTATAGTTAATTTAGCCTTACGCCATATTTGAACTACTCTTTTGCACGTTTCACCACACCATTCAACCAATTATTTAAGCTTTTTTTTAAATAAAATTCATTTGGGTCTCCTTCCTTAAAGCACACAAAATGATTACAATTAACCTCATTTGTTCCTTTTCTCTTTTTACTATTGTTCATTATTGCACTAAACCCACATTCTCTAGCATATGCATTGTAAAAATAAAATACCTCTTCTATTCATTTAAATTCAAGTTTTACTTTAGGCTTTTTTTTTTATCTACAACGTGTGGTGTACAACATTTTATTGTGGGACATTCCGGCATATTTAACATAACAATAAAGAGGTTTCTATGTATATAAAAGAATGTCACACCAATCAAAATAACAATATAATATCATATCTACATCAACCAATCAAAACAACAATATAATATTATATCCGTATAAACCAATCAAAACAACAATCAATCAATCAAACAACAAAAAATAATAATAAAATATATATAAACAACAAAAAATGCTTCATACATAGCAAACCTGTTTAAAGGGAATATTTAAAAAAATATCAGAATCCATGTTTTAATAAGTGGCTTTGATGCTCTGTTGTGCTTGTGCATATAGGCCTTACTTTTCATTTTAAACCTAAAGACAACATGGTTCAAAGTATTATTTCTGATTTTTTTGTTGGCCATATATTTATAGATGATGTATATGAATATAAGCTAAATAA
This sequence comes from Sapria himalayana, assembly GCA_029783825.1. Classification (NCBI taxonomy): domain Eukaryota; kingdom Viridiplantae; phylum Streptophyta; class Magnoliopsida; order Malpighiales; family Rafflesiaceae; genus Sapria; species Sapria himalayana. Next base: position 540,510 of record JAREIK010000273.1, on the reverse strand, counting down.
TTGAATTCTGAAGTTCAAATATTGTATGTATTAAATATTAGAAAATTAATAAAAATATAAAAATTATTGGTTGGTGTAAAATTAATTTCTGCTTCAGTTTTTTTTTGTCTAGAGATTAGTTCTTATTGTTTGCCTGAATTGCATGATATGTTCTAATATATGTCTTTGTATAAAAAACATTGCAAATTTTATATTTTTTATATGCAAGGATGAGGAAGACTTGTACTTTCTTTTAGTGTTGGCTAGTTTTTCTTGTTTTCTTTTCACTTTTTATGCTTCGATCATCATTTATCAAAAGAATCTTGTACAGAAATACTAAAAAATATTACTTATAACAAGAATCTTGATGCATTACATCAAGAAAAGAAGGAAAAATACTCTAGGGTTATACATGAAATCCCTAAAATCACAAACGAAAATCATGTCTCACCTCTCCTAGTAGATTGGAAATGCTTCTCCTAGTAGATTGGCAAAGCTTCTCTTAGTAGATTGGCGATGCTTTTCCTATTGTTTGATGACAATTCTTTAACTAATTCATAGGCATCGATTTCTCCATTCATAACCTTCTCATGAGGTTCACTCATGATGACAAAGTTCATTCACAATTGAGGAAGAAGTGAATAGGGGGAGGGAGAAAAAGAAACAAAAATAGAAGCTTAATTCAATCTCTTTGTTCACAATGTCTTTAGGTTCTCACAAAAAGTAGTTCAATAGAAAAAATAATGTTCACTCATTGATTCATACACAAAATAACAAATACACATATTCAAGATTTCACATCCAAAAGAAGATAGTCTACTATAACACTCAAAATTGGTCATGATAATTCTATTTTTTTGTGTGGTATTGTATTTATTACTTTGTGGTGTGATACCTCAGAAGATTTCTAGAAGAGAGTGAGATTCATTACTTGAGGATGAGTAATACTTTTACGGTAAGAGTTTGTTTGGTACTCTACATATTAAATATTTTGGATTGTTTGGCATAAAAGCCTTGATGTATTTATAATTATTTGAGCTTTAATTTGATAAATTTTATTAAATAACTATTTTCATAGAATTTGATGAATAATAGAAAAATCTAAATGAGTGAAATTAGTGAACTTGTTGAAGCATTTATCTTGGATGGAAGAAAAACAAAAGAACGTCATGATATTTTTCCTGACATGATTTGATTATGTGTTCCACAAGCCTATTGAGTAGTTATAACATATTTACTTGGTCGTAACTCTACAAAAAAACTCATAGCAATCTTTGTATACCAAAACTCTATTATCAAGTTATCATAATTTTTTCACTAAGAAATATTATCTTTATGACTATGACATTTTCTAGGAATTGCGGTCCCATTATCTCTAAAAGGCATTTATGTTTGTGACCTTATTTTTAGGTCATGGAAGTTAAGTACCTGACAGGTACAATATGTTGTTGCATTTTCCACCACCACAACTTAATTTAATGTAGAGCCAAAATATCATGTAATTTTTAGTCATGACAATATTTTCCATAATATTTTGTTTTTAAAGAACATTTACTCTAGTCATTGCATTTTTATCATGGTGACTTTGTGCTCCAAAGATGGAAAATCAATACTGTGACATTCTTGTCACCATGAATATGCATTCTAGAAAATAAATGAATTAATCATAGTCATTTCTAGCTCTATAACTTTATCTTCCAAAGAGAAGTTGTCTCGGTCATAGTATTCATTCCACCTCAACTTTGTACTCCAAAGGAGATTTACTCGATCTCATCATTCCTTTTATGTCATGTATTTTGTACTCTAGAAAGAATATAAAAAGCAAGAAAGTTATGATATTAACCTAGTGCCATGACTTACAGCTTAAAGAATCACAAAAAATTCCAAGTATAAATGTAATAGTTACAAAATAATAGGGGGAATTAATTTCAAGCAAAAGCAATCAAAAACCTAGGTAGCATGACTTCTAGCTCCCATTTAGAGACAAATCAAAGGTGAATGCAAAAAATATTTAATTGAGTTTAGATTTTGAGATTTAGATTCTCACTAGGGTTTGTCAATGAAAATCCTCAATTCAATGAGATACCATTCTAAATATCTAGCATGAGTTGTTCCCCAATGTCATATTGAACTGGGATCAATAGTTAGTTTGATATATCCGTGTTATAATGATTTGAATATATAAATATTTAGATTTTTGGTAATATTATGATTTGAATGTTGATGGATGTGAATTCTAATTAGAACTGAAATTTAGGGTTTTAATTATATCATAGGTTTGTTCATGTCACATATAGTGGACTATGATGGTAAGTTACTAAAAAAGCTCATAGAGAATGATACATAATAAGTGATTGTCCTTTTAATCTTAAAGAGTGAGATAAACCTATGTGTGAAAAGTTGAGATTAAGGTAAATTTAATTATTATGAGTATGGTGCTTATGAAGTTGAAAGTACAAAATTATTTATGACAATTAATTATACATATTCTAGAAGAATTGACGTTCAAGTGATGTAGAGGTTATGTAGAATGTCTAACCTATGAGTTTCTCCATAGTATATCAGTTATGTGTCAGATATGGAAAATGTGACAAGAAAATCATATGACATGCACAAGTGGAGGTATCTCACATGGTGGCGACAACCTTATGAGTTATTTCTTCTTGCATGATTTTTAGATGTGAGATTCATGGAAAGATATATATTAATTGATGCAAGTATGCTACTTATGAATTCAAAAGCACAAATGCATTTATTATCACATCATTCCACATCATTAAGACATTAGATGTAAGAAAATAAAAATTCATATCAAAAGTAGTTGTCAATGGTAATTAATAAAATTCCTAAAAGAAGTAGATACGTGCATAACATGTGAATAAAATTATATGTGAATTTTGTAGTGAAAAACTAAGAGCACAACTATGAGGGGATCATTCTTAGTAGTGTTAGTTCAATAATAACAACCGCCTTGAATGCCAAAAGGGCATTAAGATATTTTGATACTAATCTATCAGTTGTATGACAATTGAGCATAACATTGTCTAGATATTAAAAAAATATTATCATACACAAGGAAATGAGTCAACCCTAGGGTCTAAGTTTCTTTCCAAAAACTCAAGTCTATCTACTTAAATCGAGTAGTTGTTGGTTCATTGTTAGCTAGTAAACTGCCTACATATTTCTTATGAGATTGATATTTGGACTTATGTCCATCTTTACTACTTGTATGACCCATATACTTGAAAAAATATATTAGATGAAATAATTACTCAACTAGATTTTGGGAGTATCAAAAAAGATAAGTTTTGGCACCATAAAATATACTATCTAATGTTTATCTACCAAGATACATAACACCTAACTTTAATTTTGTCTCAATAGAAAATAAACTATCATAGTTGGTCTGGTCTTGTGACATGACATATGGTGTCTTGACTATGTTTACTTTATATTAATATTTGTATTTAAGTGATTAGTAAATGTGTAACCAAGAAGAAAGAGAAAAAATAGTGTAAAACTCATATCAATGTATGACATAATAGCAACAATTTCTTGTATATGTTCTTTCCTCTTCATCCCCTTCTTTTGTGTAAATCTCTATTTGTCTATGATTGTATTTATTCTCTCCTAAATCTTACATTTTATCATGATGTGAATTGTATCATACATATTACCCTAACCATTGATATTCTTTTTCTTCGGTCCTTATCTTGTGGGCAATACACTTTTGCAAGACAATTTTATCATTCCAACTCAATAAACTAAAACTTCTTTGGTCTATGATTGTAATACATATTCGGTTCTTATCATGATGTGAATTTTATCATGATCTTGTGGGCAATACACTTGACCTTCACTTTGGAATTGGTCCTTATCTTGTCTATTGATCCTGACATTTAACATCAAAGTGAGATGTTGTATAGTTATTTGGTGTTGGATGGTTGTTTTGATCTTGGAAATTCTCATGCATAACTAATTTTCATTATAAGCTACAATAAATTTTCTTAATAAACTAAAACTCACCTAAATCTTTTGCAAGACAATTTTCAACCAATTTAAACTTTAGAGTAACTTCAAGTGAAAAGAGATTCTTCATGCATTTGGTTATTTTAAATATATTATTATTTTTCCATAACTTTAGATGTAATGTGTTTAACTTTTATAGAAAGCTACATTCCAACTCAATAGTTTAACAATCTATCTTATGTTTCTTCCATTTTCTTTCTCCCTTTAAAATAATGATTATATTGTATCATTGTTTTCTTTATTTTATTGGTGTACTCTACTTTTAACTAACATATCTCATTATTTTATAAATATTTAGAATTGTTCTAGTTTCTTCAATGGTTATGGATGGTGAAATATTTTGCTTCATTCATGAGAGTAGGTACTTGGTTAAATCTAATGTTGGGTCAATCGAATACAAGGGCTTTTGAACCAACTCCAATGTTATCCAATTGAACATCGCTTTCAAGTCACTTTTTTAATCGAGTTTATGCTAAAATGAACATACCACCAAATTTCTTCACTCTTCATTTCACAATGTAATTTGACCATTATTGTGTGATTACACTTCAATATGATTCATGCATGGTGATATATATTATCTTAATAACATTTTTTATCACATTTATTTTTCCTCAATTGTTGTTACACTTAAAAGTGTTCTTTCAATATAAAGTTATTGTCTTCTACATTATAAAATTAGTTATTTCATTCAACTAGTTTCAATATTACACATATGCATTGTTTCATAATGATACTTATTTGTATTGAATTGCCTAGTATTCATGACCAGTTCTTGGTTCAAATTTTGTTTTTTTGTGGCCATGCATGTCCAATTTCTCCTATACAATGGAAATCAAACATCTTGGGAAATCCTCACACAATTGTGTTATATCATTTTTCAATAAGATATTATAATTCATGTGCCCTCACTCTTGAATCACCCCACATTTATAATGTCAATATGGGGATGGGGTAAATATTCTCTAGTACAAGTGATTTTCATGATGTTGCATACTTAACCTGATTAACTCGAGTTTTCACTACAAATATAAAAGAAATTGTTTGAAGTATGTGATTGTAGTGACACATCAAGATTAATCAGGTTAAGTATTTTTCAAAATAAATAGGCATCCCTAATATTGTTTAGGTATGTATTTTTCATAATTTTCACAATTATTCTTTAGAGGTTGTACCATCATTTGAGCTTGTTGACCAACCTGATATATCATCCATCCTTTTTGAAAATGTCATTTGATCAATTCTTGATTATCAACTCCAACAATTATAAGTATGTATTGTGACATTATTGATTTTTCTTGTCCTATAATCATGCGTGACACATCAAGGAGAAGCCACTAAAATTTGTATTTGTACTTTGATGTAATTTTAATAAGTTACCATAGATGTGCAAATGTATTTTCAAAATAAAACTAAAGATTATTATTTAGTTGACTCATTCATGACTATTTTGAGCAACTCTTTGTTACACATGAGTGATCCTTATGCATTTTTAGCCTGCTATTCTTATTGACTAATTGCATATGATAGACCCTTTAGCATTAAGGGTGATTAGCTCTGAGAATAATGATGAATGTCTAATTTTTAGAAAATCAGAAGAGCATTTCCAATGATAGAGAAGTTATTTTATCCAATAGGCACTAAACATTTCATCATAATGTCTCTCAACTATTTGGTCCAATAAAAGTATGTTTATTCTTATTGACACATGGAAAATTTTAGTAATTTTTTAGATGATAATAATGCTAAAGCTAGCAAAATAAAGGAAACTATGATCAAATGATTTGATAGTATTGTATACATTTGGTTGGATAATGATTTTTATTGTATCATTGGTGAAACTAAAAAAATTAAAATTATGCTCTAGTAACCTGGGTTGAATGAAATGAACATGAGCATTCTTGATATTAATGATCTCAAATAAAATATGGGACAAAATGATAACTAACTTGGTTGAGTCCTTTAATGTTGGGTGTAATGTTAGTTAGCACAAGGAAGAGTCTATCTGTTGCAAAGAAACCATTTGATTTAAAGTTAAAGAACAGAATAAAATTAACATTACCAATTGTCAATCATAACTAGTTACTCTATTAATGAATGATATTTTTCAGAGTTCACATTAGGTGGGCTTGCATCAAAGTTGACATCAAGAAATAAGATCTGCACATGTAAAAGTTGACAAATATTGGATATCACATATGAGCACGCATGGGTAGAATTACTATAAATTGCCCAATCCGTGATTAATTTTATGGATGATTGGCTTTAGTTCTCCAAACAATAGTTGATATGCATAGGATCATTTTTAAGTATTGACACACATGACATTCCATGGATTAGCGAAGATGAATTAGTACTTGATATGCTTGGGACCATTCACTTCTCATTAGACTCTCCTTATTCAAAATGTCCACTGGAAGATCATGAAAGAAATGCATTAAATCTTACCTTATAGACAAATGGATAGTGTATTTTTTTTTTAAATTTTACATAATTAGGAATAATATAAATACTTGCAATAATACATTTTCAAGAATAATAGACAAATGGAAAATGTATTATCTTTTTTTCCGCACTTATTGTAATAGTACCTTTTTTACACAAATAGTTTTGTGATAATCTTGCATAGTGTACTATTGATTGATAGGTAGTAATCATGTAAAGAATTTCAAAGAAGAATTTCAAAGAAGAAAAAAGAAGAAAAAAGAAGAAAAAAGAAGAAAAAAGAAGAAAAAAGAAGAAACTTGTTCTTTTTTTTTTATTCTTCTTTGCTATTCGTTCTTTGCTAAAATTCTTTTATGTATTACATCACATATCAAATGATATTGCACATTAATGTGCTTCAACCAATTATGTAAAGTCAAATTATTAGAGAGATATAGAGTACTATCACTATCCCATTAAATAATAAATTTATCATATCACACATCCACGTATAAAACAAACTTGTTCATTCATAAAGTTTCTTTGACTGTTTTAGTATTTGCAATGAACTCAACCTCAATGTTGGACAATACTAAGCACTTTTATAACTTAGATTACTAGGATACAGCTCTCTCTCCAAAGGTTATTACGTAACTATAGGTGGATCTGTATATATGTATCCAAATCATCAACCATATCATAATTAGTGTATTTGAGATGAATGAATTTTAGCCCATCCAAGCATAAAATAGCTGAGAAGTCCCTCATAAGAACCTCAAGATAGATTTTATTATAGCCCCTAATGATATCTACCTAAGGTTGAGAGAAAATGATAGACAATGGTGATAACGTGTATCATATTTGATCTAGTAAAAACTATAGCACATTTAAATCTACTGACTACTAGATCATAAGATACATTACCCATCTCTCTCCTTTCCTTATTAGTCTTGTAACTATACTTAGTTTTCAGCTTAAAATATTTGGATAAGAGAGTTCATATCAACCTAGCCTTTTTTATAATAAATTTCTCAAAAACATTACTGATATATTGTTCTTGTGATAACTAGATACTCTTATAATGTCTATTCTAGAGGATGCTCATCTCTAAAATATGCTTGACTAAGCCTAAATATTTCATATAAAATAGTTTTTCTAGTTATCCCTTAAGTCTAAAATTTGTGCTTTATCATAGCCAATGATCAGTATGTCATCAATATATAATCAAAGTATAAGTTCATCGTCACCCAATTGATGACTAAAAAATATATAGTGGTCATAAGATGTTTACTAAAAGTCATATGAATTCATGAATTGATAAATTTTTTCATACCAGTTCCTAGGAGCTTGGTTATGACTATACAATCTCTTGTTCAATTTACAAACATTACCTTTCTTCCCTTCTATAATGTATCTCTCAAGATAATTTTTATGACTTTATTATGGTATCAAAACTTCTCATTTATGACATGATCCAAAATATTTATTGGAAAATTATTTTTCATCCAATTGGATTCAACAAGTAAATGGATCATATAAGTAATAAAATTGGATATAAGTTCATATATTAATTTCATGGGGATTATGAGGTAGTTTGACAACTAAGAGTGAACTAACTTCTACCTAGTTTGAGTAGATAAATTTGGGTTTTTGGAAAGATATGCAGACTTAGGGTTGGTTCACTTCCTTGAGTATAATGAAATTCTTTTTTAGTATTTGGGAATTGTTATATTTGATTGTCTGATTGGTGATATATTAGTATAAAAATATCCTAATGCTCTCTTGGTATATATGATAATTATTATCCTTAGACTATTACTACTAAGAATGATACCCTTATAGTTGTTTCTTAAATATTTTACAATTAAAATTAAATATCATTACATTTATGGGTCATTCATAAATAAATCCTTTTATATAATATGTCAACTACTCTTAATAAATACTTCAACTATGCTTTTTTATTCTTTGACATATGTGAAGTAACCATTAAGTACTCAGAATACCAAATAAGCTGTGTTATTTGGAGAGTAAAATTAGGTATGTTTGGATATTTATTAGTCTATAATGATAAGATTTCACTAAATTCCTATTTTTGAAGGATTTTATAAATGTTAAAGAAAGCTCAGTGTATTTCAGTTAAATTGGTGGACTTAGTAGAGTAGAGGTTTGAAAGGGAGAGAAGTAATAAAGGGTTGTGATAATTTTCTTGTTACAACTTATGTATACCTTCCATAATAGTCTTAAATAGTTATAGTATCTTTTCTTGGTCATAACTCTACCAAAATAGTCTTAGTCTTCTTTGTATGTCATGAAAATGCCATCAAGTTGATACAACCATTTTGTTGTGTAATACAATCATCATAGCTATAATAATTTCCTAGAGTCATGGGCACACTAGCTCTAAACTACTTAATAATCATGATATTATTTTCATATCATAGTAGCCAAGTACTCAAATGGTATAAGTAGTCATGACATATTTCAGAAGTACAAGTTATCTAAGATAGAGTCAAAACATCAAGATATGTAGGTCACTATACCATTTTTTTCCATGAGTTTTCAATCTAAAAGAAAGTAATTTGTCATGATTAATTCTAGTGTCATTACATTTTGTTTAATGAGCTAACACAAAATTCATGTGCAACTAACTCCAACACCATGACTTTGTGTTCTAAAGTGTAATTACTCAATTTTGAAAATCTCAATGCTATGATATTTTGCTCACAACATCAAGACCAAATTCATTGTTATTTTTAGTGTTTTGACTTTGTGTTATAGAGAGTTATGTATCATTCATGACTAGTCATAGCAAGGTAACATTTGTGCTCCATAAGAGATCTGAAGAGATGATAAGGTCATGACCTCGATTCAATAATGTATCTGACATCCAACTTAAAATATTACATTGATCCATAAAGTTTAAAATCTATACTTAGAGAAGAAATAAGAGAGAGAGAGAGAGAGAAGAGAAGGGGAATGACACATGCTACCCTACATATCATATAACCAATACCAATTAAGGGAAAATCAATGGAAAATAAAAAGTAATATCAATTATAATTAGGATTTTATGTATAGAAATTAGTTTGGATATTAATTGGGGATACAAGAATCCATGAGCTGCCTTCCAAAATATCTTTCATAATTTTACCCCAAATGTTGGGTTAAATTTAATTTTATGGCTCGCAATATATTTATATAATGATGGATATTTGAATTTATAAGTTTATGTTTGTGTTAATCTTATGTTAGATGTTGATGGATATGGTTGAAATTTAGAACCATAAATTAGGAATTTTCTTGGATATGTCAATTTATGCATTTCATCCATGACATACTATAATAGGTAAGTAACATGGCATAATCATGTATTAAGAATAGAAGGAGGTGATAGCCCTTCTAATTTTAACATGTGAGATAAATTAACATGAAAAAACTCAAAATTAAGATATATTAATCATTATAAGTATGATACTTATTAAATAAAAAGTCTGAACATATTGAAAACCAATCTATTATATGCTATCTAGAATGACTAACCTTAAAGTAATATTGGGATTAAGTATAATACCTTGCCTAAAAGTTTTACCATAGTGTGTGAGTCATGTATCGACTATGGTAGATAGTGATAATTATGACATGGGACACATGCAAGTGGGGGAGATTCATAAGGTTGTGATATCCCTAAGAATCATTCCCATTGTCATGACTTTTATTAGTGAAATTCATGGGAAGACATGATTATTTTTCATGAGTATGTTAGTTAATGATCCTAGCATAGGATGATGTGTTACTTTGTTATTGATATACTGAGGAAACAACTACGAGAAGATTATTATTGATAATAATAATGCAATGAACAATGGTCACCTTGAATGCTAAGAGTGCATGTAGGCATTTCATAATAATATATCCTTCATCTAATAAACTAATATGATATTGGCCAAATATTAAGAAATAATATCACATTTAATTATGCATGTCATTCCTTGAGTCTAAGTATATTTTCTAAGACCAAATATATCTATTCAATTCGTATAATCATTAGTTTAATATTATTTGATCAAAATTTCAAAATAATATTTTGAGATTAATATCTTGACTTATATCCACTTTATTATTTATACGACTCATAAACTTGCGAAGCAACATTGATCAAGAGAACCTTGCTCAACTAGGTTTTATGAATATGTCAGTTAACTATAAGTTTTTGCATCCTCATAAAGTTACAATAAATATTTGGCACCATTGTCATAGATTATATTATAATTATTTGATTTGTTAATGTGAGTTGGTATTTCTAATATTATGAAAGGTTATTGTTGTCTAATGTTGTGTGGATGCAATTTTGGCTTATTCCATATATTACAATTGTGTTGGTAAAAAATTTTTTAGTTCATGTTATTTTGTAGCCACTAAAAGTTAAATGAGAAAAGCTCTAGAATCTAGTTAAAATTTGTAAACCTATACATTTTAAAATTACATAGATGTTCCATTTCAAGAAAATGGGTGGTACTATATATCATTCAATGAATTTGATATGAACTTTCATTCTTACATTCAAAGTCATAAAGATATATTTGTATGGGAGTCTAGAACAAATAACATGACACAATTACTTGTACTAGGTAGAACAACCTTCAATTGAAGGTAGTATTTTGGAGTTGTTCATGTAATTTATGGAAAGCATTTTTTATTTGTTCATGTTATTTTGTAGCCATTATAAAGATAAATGAGAAAAGCTCTAGAATGGAGTCAAAATCTCTGAACCTATAAATTTTAGAACTACATAGATGATCCATTTCAAGGAAATGAGTGGCACTATAGACCATTCAATGAATTCAATATACATTTTCATTCTTACATTCAAAGTCATGAAGATACATTTTATGGGAGTCTAGAAAAAAAATACCATGACATGAATACCTGTACTAGGTAGAAAACCATCAGTTGAAGATAGTATTTTGGAGTTGTCGATAGAGATGATAAGGAGCAATGACATAAACAAAGAATATATCTATTCATACCAGATAGACAAACTAGTAGTTAAAGAACACATTGAAGATTCTGATGAACACAGTTTATTATGATGAGAAAGAAGAATGAATGAGATGAATAGAAGTGAAACTTAAAAAAACATACATGATTTTAAAAGTCATTTCACCCAAAGCTAAAATATTTTATGAAGAAATATTTGAAGAAAAACCAAGGAAAAAAAGGAAGAGGAATACTACAATGATAAGATTAAAGTTAAAGTGCAATAAAAAGTAGTGAAACTTGAAAAAGTCACAATAATAACCATTAGATCTATGAAGATCAAAGTCATAGAAAAGATTAGGAGAGCCACATATTTTTTTATATCACTTCCCATAAAAATAAAGATAATGTATATATCTTTTATGTAATATCATTGATCAACATAGAAAATACAAGACACAAAAAACTATATAGAAAAAATAGCATTGTTATTGGGATCAACAACTAGAAATATAGATCTTACAACTATGGACATTAAATGTAGCCGATGCTTGAGAGACAACCTAAAATTTTATTTTTCACTCAAATGATGTAATAAATACTTGTAAGATTCTTTTGTTGAATTCATACAAATACCATCAATGGTCATACACATAGACACTTGAATGAAGCTATAGTTATCAAACCCACTCATGCATTTCTTGTAAGTAGAATGAAGTCATAATACTTGAACCTAGTTATGCCCTTTTTATGAGAAGTCATGACAACATGAAAAGTTGCGACAAATTTTCTTAGGGTCATGACTAAAACCCAACCCCTAGTAAAAACCATAATCTTGTTTTTTTTTGCTAAGTTCTTATTTTTCTTTCTCCATAATCCAAAGAAAACTTCTAGAATACCATCGGTTGAAGATTCGAGCTACCATTGAGAATGAAACCTTGTTTTGAAGATAAAAGCGAGAAAAGACAAGTCTAGATTGAGCAAAAAGGCATATGCAAAGTTATAGATGTAATTTGCAATCGAGGCTTCAACCAAAGTCATGATAATGGAACCAACATTCCTTATTGAAACTTGATAGAAATGGATGATTTTAGTTTTGGACAAGTATTTATTTTATAGGTGAGCATGGTTTCAAAAAATTTATTTCTTCTTTCCCAAAAACAATTGAGTGAAGAATTTGGGAGAAAATTTGCATGCATATAGAAAAATTTTATTTTATAAGTGAGCGTGCTTTAATTGTAAAGGAATTTTATTCTAGAAAAACCATCAATGAGATATTTGGATTGTGGGGAGTAGTAGATTGAGTAGCTTTTAAATCTCTAAATCTCTAATTGAACTACCAAGTAATAGCCATGATATTAATGAGTAGAAAATAAGAATTGAAAGTTTCATAAAAAACTTTGAATAGATACTTAGTATGAGAAGAACTCATGAAAGAAAGTAAGGTTTGATTGTATGCCATATAATATATTTTGTAGTTGACCCTCCATGTCTCCACTATCACCCAAGATAGAAGGACATTGCATTTTTCCATAATTAAATGAATCAAAATCACTGTGGGAAAACATTTGAAAAAAATCAATCCTCAATTTTTCAGAAGGAAGATTTGTCAGACACTTAATTCACCTTTTTTAATTAAGATATTGTGCCTAGACAAGAAAGTCTAGATATATGAAGATAGAGATGAAATATGCCTATGGATGTCCCCATTGATATACCACCTTTTCTTGAGAGGACAAATTAACTGAAGATGGGTAAGATGTACCACCTTTTCCTAAGATAGACAAGGAAGCAATAAAAAGAAGTGAAGAATAGTATGATGAAGAGCAGTTACACCCAACTTGGAAATTACTTCTTGAAAAAAAAATAAGAATTCGGAGAACTTATGCTAATACTAAATATGATAATATGAGAGGCATATATTAAATGCATCCATTTAAAATTTTGGATAAGACATGCGTGCACCTCATTGATGGAAGAATCAAAGAAGAGAGATTATAAGTGGGAGAAATGCATCAAAAGAATAAAAGAGGAAGATAAAGAAAATGCAAAGAGAAAAGATGTATTGTAAGATATGCATCTCCAAGATAATAAGATATCCATTTGAAAATTACTTCTATTCATGTCAGCCTAAGAAAAATTTGAAGAATGCATTATGAAAATATTAGTGGAGTGAATGAAAAAAAATAAAAACTAGAGTAATGGGAAGCATCAATTCATTTGGAAAACTATATGAGTCCATTGTAGAGAAGTGATAAAAAATGATCATGGAATAAGATTCAAAAATGAAGGAAGTGTGTATTATAGAAAGAAAGAAGGGATTAAAGATGTGAGAAAGTTTAGTAAGAATCAAAAGCATATGTTCTTTGCTCTTAGTTTGTTTGAAGACACCACAAACTTTGTTGAAAAGAGGCATGATTCACTATGTGACATGATTGCATAAATGATGAAATGGATAGAAAATAAAAAAGATTCAAAGAAACCTTTTACATCTATACCTCCATTTAAACCCTCGAAAGTTATGTTATTGTTTTAGAATTTTGTTTCTAGCAGTCGATGATACTTCCCTCCTTTTTCACCTTGTTGAGATATATATATTTTTTTTTCATGATGATATTAATGTTATAAATAAAATTTCTTTTAGTTTTATTATTTGCAGGAAGATTCATTATAATACTTTTAGTATGTGAGTTTGTTTAGTATTCAAAATACCTAATAAATTATATCATTTGAGGCTTAAGATTAGGTATATTTGCATGTATATTGTTATGTAATGAAAAAAAATCACTAAATTTCTATTTTGAAAGGATTTAATGAATATTAGTAAAATTTTAGTGAACCTTGATGAAATAGGTGAACTCAAAGGAGAAAAGGTTTGTAGGGGAGAGAAGTAATGGAGGGTGTTTGATATGTCAAATACTAAATAATACTAATAATTTTGGTGATTATGCATCCTGCTTTAACATGAAAAAAATTATTAAATAGAATAATTTTACTAAATATGATTTTTGATGGATTATGATGAATAGTAGTGAATGTGTATGGTTTTGATGTGAAATATGAGACTTGGTGGATTATTGAGAAGGTGGAGAGCAAAAAAATATAAAGTCATAGTTATATTCTTTGTTTTATGACTTTATTTATTATGATTCTACTACTTTATTGATATTATTATTTCACTAAGCAAACATATTCTTTTTAGCTACAAAATTTTCTAGTCACAACTATACTATCTCATAATATTTTTATGGCTATAATATGAATTTTACATCATAACAATCAAGTATATCAGTGATACTAAAAGCCATGGAATCCTTTACTATAATAAAATTTTCATTATAAAACCACAAAGGCTAAGGCAAAATTTATGGTACTTCTTTAGTATCATGCCTTTTAGCTATAGAGAGTTCTATAGAGCATTTACTTAAGTCATGTCTATTTCTATGACGTGAGAATTTCCACCTAGGGACAAATTTGAGGTACATGAATAAGTATTATAGATTTAGGGTTTGATTCTTATACACTCTTGAGAATTTATTGGGCACACTTAATTCCATGAGATATATTTTAAATTATCTCATGTGAATTTCTTTCTAATATCAGGCTAAATTGAGGTCTAGTCTTGATGTATTTGATTTCATATGATGGATACTTGATTTAATTTTTATGTTTGGATTGTGTTATGGATTAGTTATTATTGGATATATTATTTATGTGGAGCTAAAATTAATATTGTACTATTGTTAGTTTGTGCACAATATCATGGTTGCTGGAATATTTAAGTTATGAAGTATACTCACAAATAATGATAAAAAAAAATGACAGCCCTTCTTATCATGGCATACAAAAACCTTATTTTTCAAAACCCAATATCAAGATAAGTTAATTGTGTCAGTATGACACTTATAAATCCATAAGTATGAATATTTTTATAAGCTAATATATTATGCATATCTTAGATGAATTGACCCTCATGTAATATGATGGTTTAATAGAATATTATTTTATGAGTTTCACATTTAGTGTGTAAATCACTTTTCATCATGGTAGATAGTGATAAATAAGCCATGAGACACACATGATTGAAAGTGACTCATAAGGTAGTAATAGTCCTAAAAGTTATTTTCTATCATATGACTACTACTAGATAGATTTGAAGGAAAATATATGTTAATGGTGTGAGTATTTGTACTTATGAAGCCAAATGTGTAAATACTTTTAAGACCATACCAATTCATATCTTTTTGATACATGAGATCAAATAATAATAATAATACATTAATTAAACAATAATTAAAGGTTAGTTGATGAGTTGCCTAAAGTTATATACTTGAATAAACTGATTATGGATAATTTATCATATAAAATGACATGAGCCAACCCTAAAAGTATTGAAGGGAGAGTTACAATGAGGCCATCATTCAAAAGAACATAATAGCTGATTACCACCTTATATGCCAATAGGGCACTAAAATATTTTTATAATAATCATACTTTCATTATGTAACCAATCATAATAATAACTAAATAATTTAGACATGTCATCATATATAATGACATGGAGCAACCCTAGAATCTAAGAGTCTTACGAAAACCTAGTTTTATTATTTTAACTAGAGTATAAATTGACTGAATTGTTAGTTAATCAAACTTCCTTTAATATCCTTTTGAAATTTATATTTGATTGAAAGTTTACTTTGCTACTTATATACCTTAGATACTTATAGAACTAGTTGGATGAAAAACCATTGCCCAATGAGATATGATATATTTTCTAATCTTAAAAATTAGATATCATAACAAAGTTATAATAAGTTTTGAGTATTGTTATTGGGAATTACTTAGTTCGATTAGTCAATTTTAGTTGACATAACTATTCTTATGGAAAAATAGTTCGGATTTTAGCAGTTTGGATAATAATATCTTAATTTTACATCTTGATTTGCATTGCTTATCTTATGTTATGTTTATATTTTTTATTAGTATTTTTTTATTTTTTTATCGTCATCACATTTATGAGCAGAAACTATGGGACTGATCTAACATCTCTAGACCCAAATATTGAGAGATTCAAAATAACACTTCTAAGATAGAGAGCTGAGAAAGAACATATGGAAGATACTACTAATAATAGAAAGTCCAATGAAGGAAATGGGAAAACTATCTAATGGCCCAATTTTTACTACACATTAGGAGACTATTAGCAACCTACTTTGATGGATAGCAACTTTGTGATTTGGTGGAAACGAGTAGAAGTCAATTATTTTGAGTTGAAGTTGAGTCTGATAATGATGGTTTAGAAACATCTGTACAATGAGTGGGTATCAAAGGATCCAAAGGGGCATATTGTAATATTTTTGGAGTTATGAGATAGTTAAAATGAAAAGAATTAGTCTAGATACCATCAGGTTATGTTTATTCCCCTTTTTTGAGAGACAATGTATGAAGTTGGCTTCTAATGTTTATCCTAAGGCTCAATTGAGAATTGGGATGAACTTGTTTAAGCTTTCCTCACAAAGTTCTTTAGCATCAAATCACCTCATAATTATAGTGTGAGATAGTTCAATTATGTCAGGAGGAGGTGGAAACTTTGTATGATGCTTGTGACTATTTTAATGAGTTATTAAAGAGATGCCATCACCATGAGTTTGAGTTGTGATTCCAAGCCCAAATCTTCTACAATAGGTTAGACTTCATGATGAGGTGTAGCATTGAACTGACCTCGAATGGGTTTATTATAAACAAATCACTTGATGAAGCACATCATTTAAATTGAAAAGTTAGTGAATAACATCTACCAAACTCCAAATGAATGTATCTTAGGGAGAAAACAAGTTGATAAGTTAGAGTTAGATAGATTTACAGTAATAGAGGCAAAGATAGAATTATTTCTACCATATTTATTAAGTGGAGAAGATTAATAGTTTTCAAAGTAAAGGGTATATGCAAAGATCCAAAACTAATATCCCCACACACCATCATCTGAATATGAGAAATTACAAACTTTTTTCTATGGATACAATGGAAATGGGCAACATGATGTGGAATAAGTCCCAAAGAATTTTTAGATTAATTCTATGGAATATAATATTCTAGGGGGATTGAGATCATATTAACCATATACAAAGGGTGGAGAAAAACCTTCCATAAATGACAAGTTAATAGAATTGGTGAACAAGATGAAATAAAGAATTTGCTATCAATAGGACTATATGAAGTTTGGAGAAGCTTGAGATAAAGTTGGAGTACAAGAATATGTCGTTTAAAAATATAAAGAATCAAATCAAACAAATGGTACTATCAATGAAGTAGAAGAGCATCAATGAACTACCGAGTGATGCTAAAAGAAACTAAAAGTACTTGTCAATTAGACTTAGAATGTAGTAAAGATATTGATAGTATTGTGAGTTTCAAAAATGTGTGGCTCCCACCATGATATTTTCTAAATTAGTGGCTACCAATGTGTATTTTCCAAAGTTGTAGTGCCTGAGGAATAGAATACCCAACTCTCAACTCTCCAGTTATTATAGAAGGATGAGCAAATAGAGATTACTTAAAGTTTTGAAATGACAAATACAATGAAGAATGATGCTAGTTGTAATTTCTTTCAAACCTTCCTTTTTCACAACATTTTAGAAAGGTAAATTTGAATAAATAATTTGAGACATTTTTAAATATTTTTCTTAAGTTAGAAGTAAATATCCTATTTGCCAAAGCTTTGTCTCAAATGTCAAATCATGTAAAATTCATCAAGGATGTCATGAGTAGTAAGAGAAAGTTTGAGATATTTGGAGTGGTAAATATGATGGAGAAATGAAGTATAATTATTCAATGAAAACTCAAAAGAATATTAAAAGATTCGGAAAGTTTTATTACAACATACATAATTGTGGATCACATATTCCAAAAGGCATGTGATTTGGGATGATGTGCTATATTGATGTCTTTATCAATAGTGCAAAGATTGAGCATCGGCTAGATCACTCCATTGCAACTTTGTGACAATAACACATATTTATGGTTAGGTGCTTCGCAAAATCAAGTTAGGGTGAGGGTCTCTTCAACATTAGTCCATAAGTATATGAGTCATACAAGATATGAAATTTTAATTTGCATTGTTGTAGTTATACTCAATCATAGAATCAAAGTTGCATTATTATGAATGACCTCTTATCCTATTCTTATACAAGGCAGTTATAAACTATTGAGCTGTTCCAAATGATCCCCTCATAAATATCACAACTGTATCTTTATACCAATATAACAAATTATATCTACTCAAAAGTCATACACAAGTCTGCACCTTTAAGCAACATGATAGTTTATTTGAATACACATTCTTATTCTTCAATCTCAAGTATCTTTCTCAATGAAAATTGATATGATACTAAAAGTATTTGTGCTTTCCATTTTGTTAGCACCATATTTATATAATTAATATATACTTTCATTTTGTTTTACAAGTGGCATCCATACTCTTGGAACTAACTCATAAAAATGTCACTAGAATATGAATCACCTTTGAATGCACCTAATATGTGGCCTACTTGCTATTTTCCTCCCAGTATGGCAAGTAACTTATACACTAAAGGTTAAATCCTTGAGAAAATGTTCTACTTATTGCTCAAAATTAATTGAGAGTCTGTTTGTATAAGATATGCATAATGAATTGCTTTATAAAAGTATTCAAGATTTCATATTCATAAGCATGATATTCATAATGATTAAACATATCTCAATTTTGGGTTTTGACATATGATTTTATCTCATGCATCAACTTTGTAAGAGCTGTCTCTTCCTTCTTTCCTTATGTGTTAGTGTGTTTCACGGCTTAAAAGTCACCATCCCCACTGAAATTACGTATGAACCCACTAATAACCAAAACCCAAGTCTTAGTTCTATTAACTATCAAACCATCCATAACCTAATAAATTTATAATTACACATTAAATTAAAGCATTAAATAAGCATTCATCATATATATATATATATCAAATCATCCATATTTTTTTCTTTTAGTTTGAAATTAGGAAGAATAATGTACAAGACAAGTATAAATTCATCGCTTACAAATCGAGGACTCAATTTCAACCCTAGGAAAAATTTAGTTTTCAAAACATAAATCACTCAAAACTTGCTTGATTTTATATGAATTTTTTCCTAGGAGGAGGTCGGAATGCATGCATGCCTTCTATGGTTTATACTTGTACCTTGTAGTGCCCTTGCTGGTCATGGATCATCCTAAAAATGGAGTTGTGAAGCCCTTGGGTCATCTTTCTCATGCCTCTGATAAATTTTTCTTAGTTTTCTTGGAATTTACTTACATACCTGAGCATCTAGTATTGGTTTTTTACTTGGAATTCAAGCCATTGGATACAAGTCTTGGCTTTGGTCTTTTGGTTCTGTAATACAAAGTCATAATACTAGGTACAAGATATGAATTTTATCTCATTTCTCTACTTGATGGTCATAATACTAGGAAAAGTTTCAATGACACATTTAACCTTGATAACATAAAATGATGATGTTGATGTGTGGTCATAGCTTGTGTATTTAGTCTATATAAAATAATATCATGACATTGAGTTTGGCCTCAACTTATCCATTTCTATTCTCTAACACAATGTCATGGTGTTAAAGAATATTCATAAATTTTGTTTCTCTCTTGAGCCAAGAGTTCTAGTGTTTGTTTTGGCCATGACTTCAGTTTGGCTATCTATAATATTTTGTAGCAAAAATTCGTGACATCAAATCGATGTCATAACTTTGGGTTGAGTATTTTGTAGTTTTGTAAAAGAAAAGTCATGGCATCTAAAGGTTACCAAAATTTTTAGCACTAGTATGGTACTTGGTTTCAACAATAATGTAAAATTAATATCATAGCCATGAAGTTGTTTTGAGCTAGTTTGCTTGTGACTCCAATAAATCTTTGAAACCAAAAGAATATATTGCATAGTGAAAAGAATATGTCAATAAGGTAGTAGAAAGTCATAGGGTATGAAGATTATCATGACAATATGTATAAAGTTTTTTCCTAGCATGTAAGCAAAAACTATTCTATAAGTAACCAAATGTGTAATCAAGTCATAGCATATCATATACTAAAATTTATAAGACTTTTTACTTCCCTTCAAGTCATCAACTTTATTGAGCTACACATTTTGCTATTGAAACTCCTGATTTCATAACTATACATCAAATTCCTCAAAATCTTAGTTTTTATCAATTTGTTACAAAATAAATCCCTATTTTTGGAAAACACAATGTAAAAAATATATAAAATGGCAAGTATTATTGAGTATTTTGCATACCAAACTAACTCCCATACTAAAATTATTGCTCATCCTCTAACAATTCATCCCCCACTTAGAAATAAATTCGAAAAATGTCACATAACTTCCATATTGTTACAACCACATCCAAATACACTTAAGTACATACAAAAATATAAAATAGTTCATATCCACATATTCAAGGTGATTGCCAATAAGATTTTTTTAGAAACATACTCCTTGAAGAAAAAATATAATCTAGAGTGATCAAATGGTGGCTGCAGAATGGATTTTCCTTTTAAATCTCCTTTGTAACCAATCCAAAATCTTTGCAATTATATTGCACGATGCATCTTGTCTTCTCACAATCAAAATCATCATATGCCTTCAAAAGATCCCATGGAATAGTACACTTTATTTTGGCTTGTAGTGTAGTTCCGTAATTTTTTAATCCATTGAATTTCTCAAAAGAGAACACTCTTTTTAAGCCTTTGGTCTCTTATAGAAACCATTGTCTTCCATTCATCGCAACCAACATGTATAGCCTCCTAAATGACTTTGCATTATTCAGTACAATTGCCTCAACATGTTTCATCCAACATTCCAAAAGTTAAAAAAATTTTTTTTATAAAACTTTTTTTGTGCCACTACAAATAATAGCTTTTTTTTTTGGAGTTTTATTTCCTAAAGTGTACCTCATCTTTCTATATCCATTATCATTATTGTACTAAGGTTGTCGTCTTTCAATTTTTATTCTCCCAAAGAATGCTCACTATGGGTATCTTTCTTTCTCTCATGTCTTCTTCCACTTTTTTCTTTTGCTAATATTTTGGCTTTGGTAAAATATAGTCATTCTTGCCCAAAATAAGTCAATTATTTTTTTTTGAGAATTAGTTTCTTTCATTTTCTATCTCTTTCATGCCCATTTTATTTGACTAACAATGTTAGGTGGACATCCTAAGACACAATTTCATCTATGCTATCATTTGTATGAACTTTTTCGGCGTCACATGGTAGAGTAATGAATGTAAGCTAAATTATATTGCTAAAAAATCCACCCTCTTAATAAGTGAGAATATATTTCTCAATTATTTTATCCACATCAAATGTACAAACAATTAAGAAAGCATAAAGAAAAATTGTCATCGCTTATGTGAATTCTGGGATATGAAGTATAGGCTATAAAAAGGAGTTCATGAAGTACAATCACACGTTACTCACCTTTGTGAGTTCTCTATGCATCAAAAATTCATATGTACTCTTAGAAGTCACCCAACATTTTTTCTTTCCATCCATTAAAACTTTGGTAATTTCTTTCAAGTTTAGTCACTTTTTAGGGACTTCAAAAGTATGGTATCTTTTTCCCTTAGTAATCCAAGCAATTCATTTAAAATCACCATTTCAAAATGTACATAATATGCGTGCTTGTAACACCTATTCTCATCTCTATCTTCTAAATTGACATAAAATTCTCATATGACCGAGATATTTTCTATTTCTCAATGCATGTAAAACACAAGCCAATTTTTCTTTTCAAGAATTTTTGGAAAGATTGAACATATTGCTCTCCAATAAATTCCTTTTTTACAAAAACAAAATTCATCCATTTTCTACTTGTCTCTATGCAAAATATTGGCATGGGCATTGCGTCTCTTAACACCTCCTCAAGAGTGCTGGATCTAGTCACATAGTTTTTAGTTTCTACTCATTTCTCCCAGCATTCTTTTTTATTTTAGATTAAACATTAGTTTTCTCCATGATTCATTCTCACTACACAATAGCTTCACAATTTTAGGTTAGGGTTTTAGAAGTATTTAGGAGGAAGAGATGTTAGGGCTTGAGAAAAAAAAAACTTCAATGTTATCTTGATAGATACTCTGCCATAAACAACTTTCTATTTATGATAAATCATGGTGTTGAAAAAATGCTATGACTAGATAAATGAGATGTCACGAAAAAAGTTGATTGCTACTTAAAAATGAGAAGTTGTAGTAATGAATGTTTGTTGTGACTTAATAAATGAGAGGTCATGGAAGTGAAGGTATTCCATGAACTATTGGGTAAAATCAAATTAGCAGTTAGTTTGAAACTGATAATCCTAAAACTAAAGAGGTTTTTGTGTGGATTATTGTTAAAGGTATGAGGTGCATATATAAAAAACTTTCTCAAATGATAAAAATAACAACAAACAATAGTTTCTTGGGTTGTGCCCCAAGAAGTGCTACATTTAATGTCCATAGTAAGACAATAATCTTTTTGTTTGCTTTTAATTTCTACTATCTATGATAACTCCTCCATATAATTTTTTATTTTATTTCTTTTTGTTTGTTTAGTATCCACAAACAATGATATATATATAATTATATGAATGCTATTTTCTACATGCACTCTTGATAATGAAAGACCAACTTCTTCATTCTCTGGGTCATGATGGCAAAAAGTGTCATGATGTTTTTAACTTTTTTAACTTCTCCATAGTAAGACACACATATACACAAACAGATAAACACATAGATAAACAAAAAAATAGACAGGCTGATAGAAAGACATATAGGCAGACAAATAGATACAAAGATAGACAACTAAATAGATAGACAAATAGACATACAGATAGACTGACAAATACACAGACAAATAGATAGACATTTAGTCAGATAGATAGATAGAAAAAAAAACGGACAGATATATAGATAGATAGACATACAGATAGACAAACAGATATATATATATATATATATATATATATATATACAAGCATATAGAAAGACTATTAGATAGATAAATAGATATTAGATAGATAGACAAATAGATAGAAAGATAGATAGATAGACAGATAGACAAATAGACATATAGAGAGATATGAAAATAGACAAATATATAGATATACAGATAGACACACATATAGACAAACAGATAGACAGACATATAGATAGACTAATAGATAGATGGATAGATAAGCATATAGACAGACAGATAGAAAGATAGATTGACAGATAGATAGATAGATATAAAGACTGATAGAATGTCCAAATTGACCAAATGGCTGAAGACCACCAGCAAATAAACCCAGCCTAACATTTCAAACTTCAGAAGAAAAATTAGGAAAGCACCCATCAAAATATTTCTAAACAAGGGCATCAGAAGGGTGACACATCTTATCATCCTCCATATGATGCTCTGAATATCATCTCATTTCATTAGCCTTTGTGGTTAATGCATACAATCTCTGCAACCTAGGTGTTATTGGAAAATAGTGCATCTTTTTATATGGCACCTTCAACTTCCGTATATATAATCTATTTCCAGAATCACTAACCTTTTGCTTGTACCGAGAATGCCCACATATTTTATAACTGATGAGGTCACTGTGATCAATCAATCAATCAATCTGTCTATCTATCTATCTTTCTCCCTGTCTATCTGTCTATCTGTCTATCTGTTTATCTTTCTACCTATCTATCTATTTATCTATATGTCTATATATATATATATCTATATGTCTATATATCTATTTGTCTATATGTTCTATCTGTTATTTGTGTATCAATCTATCTATTTATATGTTTATATCTTTATCTATCTAATTGTGTATTTGTTTATGTTTCTATCTGTCTGTCTATCTATCTATTAGTTATTTGATTATCTGTCTATCTATTTATCTCTCTAAATGTATGTCTCTATGTCTATCCTCTAATTGAATATCTATCTATCTATCTATATATCTATCAGCCTATCTGGCATTCAACCATAATCACTAGTGGAACTTACGTGATAGTACTTTCCTCATCACTAACCATGATATCCATACTAACCAATGAAACTTCCAAAGTAGCATACTCTTCATCATGAATGAATATTCATACTAGCCAATAGACTTTTTAAGGTAGTATCTAACTCCTCATGAACAATTATATCCATACACACCAATTGAACTTCCAAGGTAGCATTTTCTTCTTCTCGAATGATTATATCCATACTCACTAATGAAACTTCCTAAATAATATTTTTCTCAATTATACTCAAGTTAGTGTCTCTCCCATCATGTTAAGTTGTTATATTTTACTTTCTCTCCTTTCATCTTCTTTTCTAGTCTAAAATAAAAGCTTTGTAATGTTTTCATAAAGTGATGGACTAGTTTATGGATATGATCTATCAAGTGAGATCTCTTCATGGCTCTCATATCTCCATAGCTTGCATAATTTTGATAGTAAAATTGATTTAGGTCACTATTAGGCATGAAATACATGTTAACATTGGGGTAAGGATGCGCTCCATCATAATGAAAAATTGACCCATAAATACTCCTCTTATTTTCCAAGGTTTCAAGGTATTAACCCAGTCCTATAGTTTAAGTGGTGGCTAAAAATGAAGAAGAGAAAAAAAATGAACAAAAAAGTCATCATGATTATAAGGTAAATACAAAACTTGTAATACAAATCTCAGTGAAATAAAATAATATATAATTATCGAAACTTCTAAAAATATAACTATCTCTTTTCAAAAGTAGTTACATCAACTAAAGTTAATCAACCAAACTAAATATCAATTCTCTATAGCAACACCAAAAACTTGGTATGTAGTGGTAATTAATCATCCTAAAAATTAATCCCTATGAATGACATCAAAAATTTGTTGTGACATTGTTACAGTATATAATTTTTATGATTATGTACATCTTAAAAGCTAGTTAGGTAAGTGTCACTCATCCAATATTATGTTGCAAGTATATGAGTCATACAAGTAATAAAGTACACCTTTAGTCTAAATATTAATACCATAGAGATTATACCCAAAGTTAAATCAATCAATTATAAGTAATAGCTATTCTAGTATATAGGATAAATAAGATTCAAATCATAGATCCTAGATTTTTTTCATATGATTGATATTTTTTATATGTGTTAAAATTTTAATTGGCATTATTGTGGTTATGATCAATCATAGAATGAATATTGAATAATTGTGAATGACCTCTTACTATACCAGTGTATGAGGTTGTTATCAATTAGTGAGCGCTTCCTAATAAAGGTTCCCTCATAACTATTCCCTTGGTATTTTAAAGGCAAGACAAAAAATAATCTATTTTCGGAGATCATTCAAAAGTCCTTACCTTTTAGGAAAATCATTAATCATCCTTAATGATTTCTTTAAATATGCATTCTTATTATCTAACTTCTGGTGTCTTTATCGATAAGAATTGTTATGATAATAAAAATATTTATAATTTTATCTTCATTAGCACTATACTCACATAAATAATATATATATTTACTTATATGTTACAGTTGGGCTAGCCTCAAAGCATGAAGGTAATTGGCTTGATGAAGAGGATCAACAAGCAAGGGGAGCTAGGTTTATCAATGATGGGTTGGACTTGCTACAAGGTCCAAAAACAAGGTCTAGATCCAAGAAGTTACACCAAGCCTTAAGTCGCTTCTTCCAAGGATGGGCTAACAAAGAGAGCCCATTTGAGAGTCCAAGGTCCACAACAAATGGAGAGCATCAAGATTGGACTTTATTCACTCTAACTAAGGTCCAAGTCCATGAAGAATCAAGCTAGGCCGAATTACATGGGCCTTTTGAAGCTAGGCCGAAATATTTAGATTTAATTAAAAAGGATACTTTAGTCTTTTTATGCTTAGGTTAACTTCTAGGGTTTTGGTTTAGTCTATTAAAACAAAACCTAGTCGCATTGTTGAGACACTTTTGATTTTTATGATATCTTTTGATTGTTCTTAAAATTTGGCTTGAATTCTTGTATTCTTGTTGAATGCATTAAAAACTTATCAAAGATTTGATCCATCTTTGTGGCGTGCTAGGGTTAGTGTTTAAAAGCTTAATTTCCTTTAAGTTCTAATCCTAATTGATCATTTATAATCTGATCTAGAGTTGATTCTAGGTTTTGAATCCAAATTACAATAGGATTTGTATGTTAGTGTTATACGGGTTCATATTTGAAAAGGGGTTCGTATAATCTATTCATCTAGGTTTGTAACATTGGTATCAGAGGTTGTTTGTGGTTAATGTTCTTGAATTTGATTACTGTTCTTGTTTCTTTGTGATTCAGATTTCGATTCAAAAAAAAAATATTAAAAAAAAAATTTTAGAATTCTTGAAGAAAACCCAAGGGGACTCCTACTGTTAAGGGGTTATTAGTTGGCAAATCAGATTGGGACTCTTAATTCCTAATCAAAAGGGGATTGGAATTGATTTTGGCAAATTTACGGTAGTGGCAGTTTCGTAATTTTGGTGAAGTTCTGAGTCTCCGATTTTGGTGTTTTTGGTGTCTATTTTTGGTGGAAACAGGCTTCGGGTTCAAACTCACAGTTTTACTGTGATATCCATCACTTTTCGGCCAAATTCCATCGTTTAGGCCTTCAAAAATAGGTTTTTAGTATTTTTATGATTTTTTTTTCCTTATTTTTTTTAGGGTTTGTTTTAGAGTTTGTCTTATTCACCTTGCTGGTTACTTTGTTTATTGTTTCCTTTTACATTATTATTACATCTAGATAGTTCTTCTACTTGTCAATTGCTTCAATTTGAGTTTTCATCATTGGAATTCTGGTTTTTCTTTCAAACGAAATATACACTTGTTAATTTTTCAAATGAAACAGTTTTTGATTCAATTAAGTGTTTGAATCTTGTTTCTAGTGCGTAGTAAAGACTGTGATTAGATTTTTTGGTGTGGTGTTTCGTGATTTAATCAGATTATTTGAAAACAAGCTTGAGTGGTGTGAGGTTAACCCGTGAGTGTTCTTATTGAGTGTGAGAAACACGAGTGACCATCTCAAATTTGTTTGAGAGCAAACACATGAGGGAGTGTGTGAGGATTCTAACTTTTATTTGTAGGTATGTCATCTGGTTCTAATGGTAATGATTAGATTAGAAGGCATCATGAGGGTATTCCATTAGCACAAATGCAAGCTAATGAGAGGACACAACATAATATTACAACCCTTAATGAATGAATGGAGAGATTGGAGCTGGAGTTGCGCAATGAGACTAAGAAGATTAAGAATGAGATGACTAGAACCTTGGAGGATAATCAAAGAACCTTGCTTGACCAATTTGCTGTTTTGAATAGAAACATGGGGAATAGGCAAGATGTGCGGGCTGAAGCACCGAACTTGGGTATGAATGCATAAAATGTTGGTGGGCACAATCCAAGGCAGTCACAACACCTGAGGAATAACAAGTACTTTGATCAGGATGATGATGAGTTTGATAACCCAGTACATGTGGGTCGTAGTAAAGGCTTTGGTATAGGTTTAGGTGCTAAAAGAAACCCTGATTTTGGTAGGTATGGTGGCAATTACAATGGTAATGGGTATAACAATAATGATGTGGACTAAAATTTGGGTAGCATCAAATTTAGGATACCAAACTTTGCTGGTAGAACAGACCCTAAAGCCTATTTAGAGTGGGAGAAAAGGGTCGATCTTATATTTGATTGTTTTAAATTTTCTGATGAGAAGTAGCTGAAGTTAGTTGTTAGTCATTTTACAGATTATGCTATTTTGTGGTATGAACAAATGGTAGTGAGTAGGAGATGAAATGGGGAAGAGCCTATCAATAGTTGGGTGGCTCTTAAGTTTGTTATGAAGAGGAGATTTGTACTTGTGCATCACCAAAGGGAGCTGTACCAAAAACTTCAATACTTGAGACAAGGTACAAAGAGCATAGAGGATTATTTTAAGGAGATGGAGATGTTAATGGCTAGATTAGACTTAACAGAGGAGATGGAGGCCACAATGTCACGTTTTCTTAGAGGAATGAACAAGGAGATTGCTGACCGGGTTTAGTTGCAACCTTATGTGGAGATTGATGAAATGGTGCACCTTGCTATTAAAGTAGAAAGACAACTCAAACCGAGGGGGATAGCCAAAGGAGAGTACAAACCAAATTGGTCTTCAAATTCTAGTTCAAAACCGAATTGGGGAACCAATTCCAGTGCTAAACCGAACTGGAGCAATGATGACAAAGGTAGAAAATTTGATGCTAACAAATCTGTTTTATAGGATACCAAGCAAAAAGGAGTGGCTGAATCAAGGGGAACTTCTAAGACTGAGCCACCTAAACCAAGAAATAGAGACATCAAGTGTTTTAAATGCTTGGATAACGGACACATTGCATCTCAATGTCCAAACCGAAGGGCAATGATTATAACAGATCATGGAGATATTGAGACTGACGATGAGAGTGAAGAGGAAGATGCTCCACCAGAACAAGATAGTAATGATGATGGCATTGAGTAGCCAATGAAAGGAGAGCTTTTGGTGGCTAGACGTACTCTCAATACACAAATGAAGGATGAAGATGACATGGAGCAGCAAAGAGACAACATCTTTCACACTAGATGCCATGTACAAGGTAAGACTTGCAACCTTATTACTGATAGTGGTAGTTGTACAAAAGTTACTAGTGTGTCTATGGTTGAAAAATTGGGTTTGAAATTGATTCTCCATCCTAGACCCAACAGATTGCTTTGGTTAAATAATTGTAGTGAAATGAAAGTGAATAAATAGGTTATAGTGTCATTTCAAATTGGAAGATATGTTGATGAGGCGCTATGTGATGTAGTACCAATGCATGCTGGCCATATCCTATTAGGTAGACCATGACAATTTGATAGGAAAGTTTCACATGATGGCTTTCTTAATAGGTATTCATTTGTGCATGATGGGAGAAAAGTTACATTAACATCTCTTTCTCCTAAGAAAGTGTATGCTGATCAATGTAAGATTGAAAAAGAGAGAGTTGAGACTGAAAAAGCAAAGACCATAATTGTACCACCCAAAAGTGGTAAGGATAGTGGCATTGAGTCTAGTGAGAAACCAAAGGTGAAAAGGGTAGTTTTTTGGCTAGGGAAAGTGACGTTAGGCATGCATTGCATACTAATAGAGTCATATATTTTATTACTTATAAAGATGTTTGTTTGAACACTACTAATGCACTTGATTTTGCCTTGCCAAGAGAGTTTGTTGCTTTGTGGCAGGAGTTTGATGATGTGTTTCCCGAGGAGATGCCGAGTGGTTTACCACCTGAAAGAGGAATAGAACATCAAATAGACTACGTGCCAGGGGCTGCCATACGAAATAGACGAGCATATCGAAGCAATCCAGAGGAGACAAGGAGCTTCAAAGACAAGTCGATGAGCTGATGTCAAAAGGATATGTGAGGGAGAGTTTGAGTCCATGTGTGGTTCCTGTGATTTTGGTACCCAAGAAAGATGACACGTGGAGAATGTGTGTGGACTGCCATGCAATCAACAAAATAATGATAAAGTATCGTCATCCTATCTCTAGGTTAGATGATATGCTTGATGAGTTGCATGGTGCGTGTCTATTTACTAAGATTGATTTGCGTAGTGGCTATTATCAAATTTGCATGAAATGTGGTGATGAATGGAAAACAGAATTTAAGACCAAGTATGGATTGTATGAATGGTTAGTTATGCCTTTTGGACTTACAAATGCTCCTAGTATATTCATGAGATTAATGAATCATGTACTGCGTGAATTTCTTGGTAAATATGTGGTTGTATACTTTGATGATATTTTGATTTATTCTAGGTCATTAGATGAACATGTCATGCATGTTAGGGCTGTTTTAGATGTTCTTCGAAAAGAGAAGCTTTTTGCTAATCTTAAGAAGTGTAGTTTTTGTTTAGATCACGTTAATTTTCTTGGTTTTATTGTTGGTATGCATGGTGTGGAGGTAGATAGAAAGGTTATCAGGGAATGACCGAAACTTGTGTAATGCACCTTTGCTAGTTTTGCCTAACTTTGATAAGATTTTTGAGATTGAATGTGATGCTAGTGGAGTTGGAATTGGGGCTGTTTTGATGCAAGAGGGGCGGCCAATATGCTATTTTAGTGAGAAATTGAATGGGGCAGCCTTGAATTATCCTACATATGACAAGGAGTTGTTTGCCTTGGTTCGTGCTCTTCAAACATGGCAGCATTACTTGTGGCCAAAAGAGTTTGTTATACACATGGACCATGAATCATTGAAGCATCTAAAGGGGCAAGACAAGCTGAACCAAAGACATGCAAAGTGGATGGAGTTTATAGAAACATTCCCTTATGTGATCAAGTACAAGAAAGGTAAGGATAATGTGGTTGTTGATGCACTTTCACGAAGGTATGCACTTCTTAATACTCTAGATTCTAAGTTGTTGGGTTTTGAGTATATTAAAGAGTTGTATATTGATGATGCTGATTTTGGCAAAGTGTATAGTACTTGTGTTAATGGGAATGCTTTTGCTGATTTTTATGTCTTTGATGGTTTTTTGTTTAAAAAGAACAGGTTGTGTGTGCCTACTTGTTCTTTGCGTTTGTTGTTGATAAAAGAGGCACATGGGGGTGGCTTGATGGGTCACTTTGGTGTTGATAAGACTTTTTCTCTTATTTGCGATCAATTCTTTTGGCATGGCATGAGACGGGATGTTCAAAGAATTTGTAGTAAGTGTGTTGTTTGCATGCAGGCTAAGTCCAAATTGAAACCCCATGGTTTGTATGCACCTTTACCTGTTCCTGAAATGCCATGGGTAGACTTATCTATGGATTTTTGCTTGGATTGCCTAGGATTAGGAAGGGTAGCGATAGCATCTTTGTTGTTGTGGATCGTTTTAGTAAGATGGTTCATTTCATACCTTGTCATAAAACATATGATACACGTCATATTGCTGATTTGTTCTTTAGTGAAGTTGTGCGTTTGCATGGTAAACCTAGAACTATTGTTAGTGATAGGGATGTGAAATTTTTGAGTCATTTTTGGCGTGTCCTTTGGGGTAAATTAGGTACTAAGTTATTATTTTCTACTACTTGTCATCCCCAAACAGATGGCCAAACTGAGGTAGTTAATGAAACTATGGTACAATTGCTTCGTGCTTTGATTTCTAGGAATCTTAAGTCTTGGGAAGATTTATTACCATATGTTGAGTTTGCATATAATAGGGCTATTCATAGCACTACACATACTTCACCATTTTAGGTAGTATATGGTTTTTATCCCTTGACTCCTATTGATTTGATTCCTTTGCCTATTAACAATCTTGTGAGTGATGATGGTGTTTCTAAGGCTGATTTGGTGAAGTCCATGCACAAGCAAGTGAAGGAAAGGATTGAGAAGCAAAACACAAGGACAGCTGAGAGGGTGAACAAGAGAAGAAAGTTGGTTGTGTTCAAGCCTGGTGATTGGGTTTGGGTTCATTTTCGAAAGGAAAGGTTCCCAAATCAAAGGAAGTCGAAGTTGAGTCCAAGGGGTGCTGGTCCATTTAAAGTGGTGGCAAGGATCAATGATAGTGCCTACAAGATTGATTTACAAGGTGAGTATAATGTGAGTGGAACATTCAATGTTGCTGATTTAACTCCTTTTGATGTAGGTGATGAGATTGAGCTTGATTCGAGAACAAATCATCTTAAAGAAGGAGGGAATGTTACAGTTGGGCTAGCCTCAAAGCATGATGGTAATTGGCTTGATGAAGAGGACCAACAGGCAAGGGGAGCTAGGTTTATCAATGATGGGTTGGACTTGCCACAAGGTCCAATAACAAGGTCTAGATCCAAGAAGTTACAACAAGCCTTAAGTAGCTTCTTCCAAGGATGGGCTAACAAAGAGAGCCCATTTGAGAGTCCAAGGTCCGCAACAAATGGAGATAATCAAGATTGGACTTTATTCACTCTAACTAAGGTCCAAGTCCATGAAGAATCAAGCTAGGCCGAATTACATGGGCCTTTTGAAGCTAGGCAGAAATATTTAGATTTAATTAAAAAAGATACTTTAGTCTTTTTATGCTTAGGTTAACTTCTAGGGTTTTGGTTTAGTCTATTAAAACAAAACCTAGCCGCATTGTTGAGACACTTTTGATTTTTATGATATGTTTTGATTGTTCTTGAAATTTGGCTTGAATTCTTGTATTCTTGTTGAATGCATTAAACACTTATCAAAGATTTGATCCATCTTTGTGGCGTGCTAGGGTTAGGGTTTAAAAGCTTAATTTCCTTTAAGTTCTAATCCTAATTGATCATTTATAATCTAATCTAGAGTTGATTCTAGGTTTTAAATCCAAATTGCTATAGGGTTTGTATGTTAGTGTTATACAGGTTCATATTTGAAAAGGGGTTCGTATAATCTATTCATCCAGGTTCATAACATTATATTTCACTAATGGCGACCATTTGCTCAGAACTAACTCATCGAGCTATCACCACCATATGAATCACCTTTAAATGTGCCTAGTATATTGATTGCCTATCACCATCTCCTACTATACATGTGACTCCCACATTAAAGGTGAAGCCACAAAAAAAATATTCTATTAACAACTCAACATCAATTGAGGATCAGCTCCTCTAAGAAATGTATAATATATTTCCCTATAATATTATTTGTACACTTGACTTTGTAAGCTCTATACTCACAATGATTAAATTTCTCTTAATTTTGGGGTTTGACATATTGTTTATCTCATGCATTATGGTCAAAAGGGTTTTCACTTTCATCTTTTCATATCATGAGTCTATTTTGTAGTTTACATGTTACTGTCCCCCACTCAAATCATATGCAAACTCACAAATAGTCAAAAATTTATTCTTAGTTCTATTAACTACTAAACCATTGTTCTATTGTTAAACTACCAAAATATTTTTTTTATTTATTTTGATGATTTTTGATGATGTGTAGGCATGGAAATAAAATAATTTTCAATTAATTTTATGAAAGGAATTTTGGTGGATTTTGATGAAGAGTCATAAAACTGATAGGTTTTTGAATGTGGTTAGCTAATGGAGAAAAATATGGAGTGTTGTATTATTTTGGCATCAATTTTTTTTCTGCAACTCTATTTAAATGATCATGTCAATCTTTGTATGATATAACTCTTCCAATTCATTAGTATAATTTTTCCATTATATGCTTTATGGCTATGGTATTATCATGAAGTCATAGTCATACTTATCTCAAAAAATTTAAATAGTTATGATATTAATTCTACATCATAATAACCATGCACCCCAATAGTGCTAAAAGTCATAGCCAAGTCCAAGAACTATGAAGTTATCTTTAATATGACTCGATAATCTCAAGTTAGAGCAATAATCTTTTTACCAAGTCATACAATTTAAGCCATAAAAAATTATAGAACCAAATTATTTAGGTTAAAGTTATGAAAATTATTCACTGCAATGACTTTTGTTACACAAATGTTATAGAAGATATTACTTAAGTAAAATCATTTCTCAAGGTTGTGATGCTTCTCCTTAAAGGAAAGTAAAGTTATGATTTTTACATATAGATTAATTACTAGTGCCATAGGATCCTTACAACACCATGATAATATGATATATGAAAGAAGTGAATGCTAGTGTCATGGTCACTCACAATGTAATGAACGCTTATACAAATGAAAAAGATTTTTGTGTTATGGAATTTTTTAGTGTCGTGGCCACATGATAGACACAAGAGACCTTCTTAGTACCAAAACTATTTCTTTATATTATAGTCATATAATGATCAATAAAGATCAATGTCAATCTATGGCCATTTCATAATGACATAGCCTTATAATAATATGAAATTCCCTCCACTATGCCATGCCGGCATGACCTTTCCCAATGTCATGGACCTTTATGAAGAACAAGAAGGTTGGTGCATGAAGCTATGACCAATTTATAGTGTCATAACTTTGTGTTAAAGAAACATTTTGCTCAAATTAAGGTCATTGCCTAGCATTGAGAATTTGTGTGATAGAAATATTGGGATACAATCTAGAGTTGTAGCCATTTTTTAAAGTCACGATTTCAAACTTAAGAGATGAAGACTAAAATCATGACTTCAAGCTTAAGAGATAAAGACCAAAGGCATGACATTCTTATGAAAGCTACAACTTTTTTCTTAGAATAATGTAGAATTTCCTGGGTATAAAAGTGGAAGAAATATAAATTCCAAAATCTTTCATTCTTCTTCTTCTGCCTCCACACAATAAGTAAGGCCAAGACGTAGCTCCCAAACCTTATAGAAAAATTCAACTCTTTATAGGGGTAGGAACTCCATAAGAAAGAAAGAGATGGAAGACTTAATGCTAATCCTTAGAGTTGAGAAGCATAACTTTCAAACCTCGTCTCTCTAAGGTAGATTTGAGAATTTTAGTCAAAATAGTATGTGATCTATGGTTTGTATAATTTCATATATGTAACGTGATTTATATTAATGAATATTGATGGATAAGTGATTAATTAAAATTTAAACTAAGGTTTCAATTTTTCTTAGTGTCAGATTATTGAGGTGGATGTAATAGGTAAGCTATGAGGCTCAATCACATATTTGGTAGGAAGAAAGTGACAGTCATTCTTACTATGATACTTGAGATAAACTTAAATATTAAAACTAAAAATTTGGATATTTTAATCATTATGAGTAAATTATTTACAAATCCAAAAGTATGAATACTATAATACACTAATTTATTATACACTACTTAAAAACTAGTTCTCAATTAGGATATCCAATATATAAAATATTTTCTTAAATATTTAGCTTTAGTATAGGATTTGCATAAAAATCAAGGAGGATGTGGTGACAAATAATCTTCGAGACATGCATGAGTATGTTGTGACTTACAAGATGATTATAATTCTTGTGAGTTATTTTCACTCATATAATTATCATCAATAAAAAATGAGGGAAACATATGTTAATTGCGTGAGTATGGTACTTTAAAAGCCAAAAGTATAAATACTTACAAATCATATCAATCCTTTATTTTTTTGAATAAATTAAATGGTGACAACTACCTTATATGTTATTAGGACAAGGAGTCATTATACAAAACCCAACCTTAGTTTTATGTCCAAATATAATATAATTCAAATAAATTTAAACATATATCACACATAAATTAAATAAATAAACTCATGCATCTAAGATTGTCTCACAATCTAAATATTTATTTTACTAGAAATGTGTTATTTAATTGTTAAATAACTAAACTAC
Source organism: Sapria himalayana (assembly GCA_029783825.1). Lineage (NCBI taxonomy): Eukaryota > Viridiplantae > Streptophyta > Magnoliopsida > Malpighiales > Rafflesiaceae > Sapria > Sapria himalayana. The sequence goes on along the minus strand of JAREIK010000273.1, from coordinate 504,832 downwards.
CAATATAACTATTACTAGATCAACATCTGGATAAAAATCTACTTTACTACTTGTACGACCCATATACTTATAAATATCTATTGAGGAGATACTATCATTAATGAGCTTTATTGTTATCATCTAACTAAAAAAATTAGTAAGCATGACAAATTTGCAACAAATTGGTAGCATTATTGAAGGGAATTATTTAGTTTGTTTAGTCAATATGAGTTGACATAAATATCCTTGTAAAAGGATAATTCCTTTTTCATAATATAGAAAGCATTGAGTGTGATAAATCTTTTTAAATTTAAATGCCAAGTCATGTTAACTTATTTGGAAAGTGTATAGTTGTGATTTGGTTTTTACTTGTATCATTTTTATTTTTTTAGCACCCTTTATGAGCCAAGATTTTGGTATTGAGCAAAAAATTTAGTACTCAAAACAAAAACTATTCAAAAGAATGATACAAATGATGACAATATTAGAAGAATGAGTAATAAGAATCAAGAGAAATCTATGGAGGAACCTTAATGGTAGCAAAGGTAGAGATGTGAAGATCTAAAAAAGAAAATTTTGATTAATTATAGAACAAAGTCATGACTAATAAAATGAAAACTATAGTAAACCTAAAATCCATGACAATGAAGACATATAATATAACAAATTGTATTGTAACCTTCTACAATGCTACAACTTTGGGTGGTCAAATATCAAAATAATGGGAAAACATAGATAGACTAATTTTGAAGGTGTTATCCAATAACCTTCATTATGCTCTTCTAGGGAAGAATAAGAAAAAGTCAGTTAACATTTCAACATTTTAATGGAGGATATGGAGACTCAAGTAGTGATTATTTTAAGAATTTACGAAGCCACTCTAACATGGTCTTTAGATGGTATCAAAGGGACCAGCCTATTGACATTCATGCACATGTTTCTTATAGTGTAAAATGTGAAGCCATAAATTGAACTTTTATGATTATTAAAATTCAATTATGAAAGACATAAAAAATAAGATTTTGAAATGGTTAAATACATATATTATCTATGTGATATCTGATAGCCCTTGGGTGAGCCCTATACATCTTGTGCAAATGAAAGGAGGGCTGATGGTGGTGAAAATAGTGAATGGTGACAATATTTCACTACAACAAAACGACAAATTAATGATGCTTTATATCTTGACGCTTTCAGAAAACGTCATTATACGATTTGCAATTAGACATTTAATGATACTTTTCTAAAAGTGACATTATTTGTAAAATTTATTAAGTTTTTATGACACTTTCTAGAAGTGTCATTGTTGCTACAACAAAACTTAGAATTAATGACGCTATATATCTTGACGCTTTTAAAAAATGTCATTATTATATTTATAAGTATACATTTAATGACACTTACTAGAATTGTCATTGTTAAGACTAATAGGTTAGGAAAATTGCTTAACTCGTTAAAACTTTCCAAGGAAAAGAGGCTGAAAATTATAAACCTTGTCACTTTTATTAGTGTCATGGATGTGAAAAAATTAATTTTGAATTTATAGATTTGTAACAAATTTCTTATTTAATTTTTTTTATAAGTAATAATATTTTTATTTTTACGCTAGATTAATAAAAAAAATTATCAAATTTTTGTTCAAAATTATTTATTAAAAATAAACATAAAGTTATAATAAAATTAAAAAATATCTAAATATTTATACATTCATAATTGCAATTTTTATTTATAAAATAAGTAATAATATTTAATTTTTAAATGTAATTTGTTAATATTTATTTTATCCCTAAGAGAAATAAAAATAAAATGTAAAAATAAGGTGATTTAATATAATTATGTGAAAAATTTAATATTATTTTTAACTTAATTATATTGATTAATCTATAACTAGAAAGAATTGTGATTCTTCTTCATCACGTTCGGCAATTATCTACAGTTAGGGTTCAAGCTCGCATCTTCGAAATCATTGGCTATATTTGCAGCATCCTGTAAGTTTCTCCATTATGATTATAATTGTATAAGCTCTTCTCTTTCATTAACCTAATTAATTAATGTGAACGTGTTCCGAGTGATTTAGCATATACTGCATGTATTATAAATGCGGTATTATATGCTCAATTTTTCGGGAGCAATCGGCGAGAATAGCGGAAGAGTTGGGCTGAACTGAGTGATCCTTGTTTAAAATTCCTATAGTTTGCCACCGTGATTCTTTTGTTCAAACCCGAAGCTAACTTCTCCTTATAAATGTAGATGCTTTGCCAATCTATCACCTTCACCATTCTCATGTTAAGTGCTACTAACAAGTGCAATAAACGTGTGTGTATGTGTATGAATATTAGAATTAGATCGAATCACAAGTTGATGCAACCCACATATTTATTAATGCACAACAACTCTTGAGTCACATGTTATCTTGCATCTATTGGATGATTTTTTTGGATTCTCACCAAGGTACTTTTTTATCTTATCCATATTTTTTTTATATTCAACATGTTTCATTTTAAATGTCTAAATTGAAGAGGGGAAAGAATAGTTTGATTTATTTTGATGAATTGAAGAGCAATAAAATATTAATTATTTAGTTTTGTTGCAATTTTTTTTCTAAATTTTAGGAGTTATGATTTTTTTTAATTAAATATGTTAATATTAATTTTTATATAGCAAATGTTCAACAAAAATATAAGTAGATAAGGTTCATTCATTGAGAACACCAATGTCACAATGAAAACTTCAAAAAAAAACAATATCCCGCCTTAGCATTGGTGACATAAAATGACATCCATGTAATAATTCATTCATAAATTTATTCTTGTTTTTAAAATAAATTAAATGTAGTGCACCATTGAGATCAATCATAAATAAATTTATTTATTTTTTCATTTGTACTTATTTAAAATTATGTTTTTTTATTAATGTTATACCATACTTTATCATTCTATTAAAATTATGATTTTTTTTTGTAAATATATAAATATGCATTTACTTGTCTCTAATATTTATATATTTTATTAAGATTTTTTTTTCTTACAATGAAACACATATTAATCCAAATAGAAATAAGATTTTGATTTTTGAATCATACACATTGGTAGGGTGTTATGCGGGCTACAACAACTTTTCGTTGTTATTCACTTATATCTAACACCATGGCTATTTATTTCATATTTTTTGAATCATGTGCAACTATTTGGATGGTGGCAGATCAACTTTGATAGAGATAATAATTTCTATCTTGTAAGTGAGCGCAAAAGGAGAGATTCCAGTTGCCTTTTAGGTAGAGGTACAGTAAACCCAGATCACCTCAGGAAGCTCTTCCACCCATTTACATTTAGCAGAGTCTAGTTGTTTTTTCAATGTAATCAACATGGTTTTGTCAGAGGCCTCAACTTGGACATTTCTTGGTAGATACCAAGGGGTAAAGTATAAGTTTTTTATTTTCAATTCATGGCAAAAGTCCTGGTAGACTTGGCTTTCAAATTGTCGCCCGTTATTAGATATAATTGATCTTGGGATGTCGGAGTAGCTAGAGTCCCAGATAAATTGAGTAACCTTTCTATCTTTGATTGATGAAAAAGTGTCAGCTCTATCCATTTATTAAAATAAATAGTGGCGACCAATAATAGTTTATACTTTGGATCGTTCATTTCTTTTTGAAGCCTTTAAATACACCACACCGCTATTTAAGCTCAATCACACCATCTTTCCAAACAAGTATCACAACAAGTGTTGCATTTGTTGGAAATGTTTTCCTTCACCGGAGAATACCAATCCTCGATGCCGAGGACCATTTGTTAGTTTGGCACCAGTCATTTCTGGGATTCCATCTAGAGAAAATTGGTGATTTGAAAATTCTTATTTCTATCTCTGATTCAATGCAAACTTCTTCTCCAATTTATTTTATAATCATGCTCTATAGTCATGCTATTTCTATCTTTTACAGTTATTTCTATATTTTAAAATTCTGATTTGAAAAATGAGGCCATATTTCATATAAATGTGTGCTTTATTGTCATGTTATTTCAAAATCAATTAGCCTAAGGACCTAGAGACATTAAATGTCATATTTATAAAATGACTTTTATCATATTTTACTTTAATTTAAAGTATAATTAAATGATATTTTTTTGTTTAAATATTTTTTTCTATGAATCTAACTTTGAGAAATAATTCCTTAATTTTAAATTTTATTTTAATAATTTTGCGTGTGTTAACAAATTCAACAATATTACAAAAAAAATAATGCCCATCTCTTCTATCTTATATCTGACATGCATTTAAATATTTTTTTAAATTGATTTTTTAATTTTCTTTTAACAGATAAAATAGAGGTTGCTCAACGAATAACACTGGAATGTTGATGAGTTCTTCCATTTGAAGTGTGATATCTATTGGAATTAATATTTTCTTTAAAAATGGATCGTTCATTGATCTCAAAGGATAGAAGATCGAAGGAATATGAAGATTGAGTTGAATGCTTTGTTGCATTTGCAATACAAATTTCTGCGAATAAAACCTCCATTAAATGTCCATGCTTACAATGTGGTAATATGATTATCAATACTCCTCAAATGATTCGAGATCATTTATTTTTCTTTGGAATTGATCAGAGTTACCATACATGGTAATGACATGGAGAGGCAACTCCAACTAGCCAACCTTCCATAAGAGCAGGACATTATGATTGACTTCAATTTGATGATCAACGTAGTACAATAGAAATGGTTCAAGCTGCACATGAGGATTGTCAATATGATCCTCAATTGTTTGCAAAATAACAACAAGATGCTGAAAAACCATTATATTCTGGTTGCATAAACTTTACAAGAATGTCAGCCTTGATCAAAATATACAACTTGAAAGCACGTTTTGAGTAGTCGGATAATAGCTTTTCAGTGCTTTGACAAATTCTTGGAGAAATTCAGAGATTAATATAAACAATGAATTGCCGTTGTCGATGTATGAAGCGAAAAAGACATTAAATTCTTTGGGAATGGAATATGAGAAAATCCATGCATGCCCAAATGATTGTGTTCTTTATCGGAAGGAGTTGAAAGATACATCATTATGTCCTACCTGTGGAACTTCGAGGTGGAAGACAGATAACACTGGAACTAAGAGGAGAAAAGGAGTTCCTGTGAAAGTATTGTGGTATTTTCCTCCAATTCCAAGATTTAGAAGAATATTTCAATCATCAAAAATTGCAAAAGAGCTCATATGTCATTTCGAAGAAAGAAATTTTGATGGGAAAATGCATCATCCATCAGATTCACCATCATGGAAGCAAGTTAATCACAGATGGCCCGAGTTTTCAAAAGAACCTAGAAACCAGAGACTTGTAATTTCTACAGATGGCATAAATCCTCACAGTTCATTTAATAGCAAATATAGTTGTTGGCCCATTCTCATGATAATTTACAACCTTCCTCCATGGTTGTACATGAAAAAAAATTTTATGATGTTATCTTTATTAATTTCAGGTCCACGCCAACCTGGCAATGACATTGATGTTTATTTAGCACCGCTAATTGAAGATCTTAAAACATTGTGGGAGGTCGGAGTTCAAGTTTACGATGCAGATAAATAAGAAATTTTTACTTTAAGAGCCGTTCTTTTATGGACAATAAATGATTTTCCTGCATATGGAAATATGCCAAGATGCAAAGTTAAAGAATATTATAGTTGTCTAATATGTGGAGAAGAAACATATTCTTGTAGGTTAAAGCATGGAAAAAAGAACTCATATACTGGACATAGATGATTTCTTCGAAGAAATCATCCTTATAGGAAACAAAAGAAAGCATTTGATGGAAAACAAGAGTTCAGGTCACCTCCAAAAATATTTACTTGCGAGGAAATATTAAAAAAATCAATGAAATTTTCAATTCTTGGGGGAAAAAAAGGGTTATTCTGGGAAAATCTGAAATCAACAATACTACTTGTGGAAAAAGAAGTCAAGTTTTTTTTGATCTTGATTATTGGAAATATCTTCATATTCGTCATAATTTGGATGTAATGCATATTGAGAAAAATATTTATGAAAGCATTATTGGTACCTTACTCAACAGTGTAGGTAAGACAAAGGATGAACTTAATACTCGCTTGGATCCTGTAGCTATGGGCTTAAGGAGTGAATTGGCAATAGTGTTTGATTCGAAGAGAACATATCTTCCTCCTGCATGTTATACACTTTCTACAAAGGAAAAGAATGTGTTTTGCCAAACACTTTCACAATTGAAGGTTCCATAGGATATAGTTCGAACCTTTGAAACCTTGTGTCAATTGAAGACTTGAAACTTAATGGATTAAAATCTCATGACTATCATGTATTAATGCAATAAATTTTTCCGATTTTGTTACGTTCTATCTTGCCCAAGCATGTGAGGAATGCGATTTGTAGATTGAGTTTATTTTTCAATGCTCTCAGTACTAAAGTCATTGATGTTCCTTCATTATATAAGTTACAAAATGAGATAGTGGTGACATTATGCTTGTTTGAAAAGTAATTCCCACCTTCTTTCTTTCATATAATGGTGCATCTTATTGTGCATCTTGTAAGAGAAGTGAGACTTTGTGGATCAGTATACTTTAGGTGGATATACCCATTTGACAGGTTTATGAAAGTGTTAAAAGGCTATGTATGAAATCACACTAGACCTGAAGGTTGTTTTGCTGAATGCTATATTGCAAAGAAGGAATCAAGTTTTGTACTGAGTACTTATCAAATGTGGAAGCAATTGAAATTCCTAGTAGTTCAAACATTGACGACACAGTCGGGGCACCAATATTTGGAGGCCTTACTATGAAGACCGAATCTAATTTATGGTTATAAGCACATTATTATGTGTTGGAAAATACATCAATTATCCAACCTTTTATTGAGTAAGTACCACTTACTTTTTGTTTCTTTATTTGTTGTACGTATTATATATTATTCTAATTATTTAATTTTTATACATGACCTCATAGAGAGCACATGCAATGGCTGAAAGCGATACATCCACGTAAATCAAAAAGGAAAAAGTGGTTACAGGATGAACATACTCGTACTTTTACCTTTTGGTTACGAAAAAATGTACAAAAATGGTTTATTAAATTTTTCTTTTCATTTTCATTATTGGTCACCATATAAATTATATCTTTATCTTATTTCTATAGGTTGAAGTTGCATTGGGAAATAATGAACCTATATCTGAAACCCTTAAATGGATAGCTAATGGTCCAAGCCTTTATGCGATGAAGTATAATGGTTATGTCATAAATGGTTGTCAATATAATACCAAGGAGAGGGATGATTTACTAGCTACCCAAAATAGTGGAGTTATTATTGTATCAACGACAATGTAAATTGCTAGTACTAAGATAAAAATCATATTTTCAGGAAACTTTGTTTCTATGGGGTTATTACAGAGATTTGGGACCTGGATTATACTATGTTCAGAATTGCAGTCTTCAAGTGTGATTGGGTTGATAATAAGAATGGAATCATGGTCGATGATCTTGGGTTTACATTAGTTGACTTTAGCAGATTGGCTCATAAGTTAGATCCGTTCATATTAGCCTCCCAGGCTAAGAAAGTCTTCTATGTACAAAATGAGCTTAATCCAAGATGATCAATTGTTTTGTCAACTCCTCAAGAAGATTTCACAAAAAGTGCAAACGATGATGATCCCAAAGAAATTTCTATTGAACACAATCCAGTCATATCTTATTTGCCACAAGTTGAATTATTTGATGCACTGAATGAATCTGATAAAATCTGTAATTGGGATGATTGCGAGGGAATTTGGGTCGAGAACAAATCATAAATGATTTCAATTTTTATCTTTGTTATTGCTTTGTTAATTGATATGCTTCTAAAGTTTTTTGTTTTTTAAATATATGCGAACTAGTTAAGTTATTCGTCTTTGTTATTAGATGAATGTTATTCTTTCAATTTTAGTTAATGGCAGGTTGAGAATATTCTAAAAACTGACATTATTATGTTTTGTGCAAAACAGCTGATTAGGTAATGCCTTTAATTAGTTATATTTTTTCCTTTTAAATATTTTTTTATTTCTTTGTACTTCTTTTTAAACATTATTTTTATTTTTGATAGGTATGGAAATGGAACAACTAGATAAAGCTACTACAAGAAATAAATGCAGAGGGATAACAAGAAAGCCAATGATTATAAAGAATATGAGCAAAGGAATTAAACTTTCAGTTCAGTATAATGTCGATGGTGTTTATGTCGGACAAGCTGCGGTACATCTCACAAGTTATTTAGGAGTATTAGCACGTACCATGGTCCCAATTAGATATAGCACTTGGCACCGTGTACCCAAGCAATTGAAGAATAAATTGTGGGATTCCATTGAGGTAAACTTGTATTTATTTTTTATATTTTTGAAGTTTTCTAATTTTATTTGCAAATTTTTTAACAACTTATAACTAAGTTCATTACTTCTAGGCTGCATTTATATTGGATTGTAAATGTACAAGGAATTATATGAAAACAATTGGCAGGTGCTTTAGATCTTTCAAGAACATGTTGACAACAAAGTATATCTTTCCATTCAAACACCAACTCGAGCTTCTTAAAAAACCACCATCTGAATACAATTTTATTGCAGATGAAGATTGGAAAATTTTTGTTAAAAAAAGAGTGACTCAAAGATTTCAGGTATATTTCTAATTATTTTCATGGAATTTTCTTAATTTTTTTTACTTAATATAAATTAAAAATTTTAGGAATTTAGAGAAGTTCAAAAGGAAAGAAGGAAAAAGCATATTTATAATCATCATCTTAGTAGGAAGGGATATGCTGGTCTTGAAACAGAGATGGTAATTTAAATATGTTGTTACTTTACTTTTTATTTTATGTTGAATTTGCCTAGAGACTCATTAAATTACACTGCAATATTGTAAAAGTTGGTAGAAACCGCTTTACTTCAGTCATTGATAGAAGTGTATTATGGAAGAAAGCGATGGTTAAAAAAGCTGGCACGTATGATAAAGTGGTCATTCCAGTTGTGGAAAAGATTGTAAGTATAAGTTATGGAATAAATATTTTATTTATGGTATAAACTTATTTATTGTAACCAATATGACATTTAATTTTATAATAGAATTGTATATCATGATATGAAGTTGCAACAGTCACAAAAAAGTAGTTTGAGTTTCAATGGAAATGACATACTTACAGAAGTATTGGAAACTCCAGAATATAGTGGTCGAGTACTGAGCTAAAGGAAAACATTATACTCCACGAAATTATTTTTATTCTATGGCTGATAGTGCTTTGCGGAAATTTATGAAAGAATCACAAGAGCGACAATCAAAGTTTGATACAAAGATTTTATTCCAACTCTTTTAGATGGTAGCCACCGCATCTCAATCTGATATTAATAGCTCTAACATGCTTCAAAAACATATTATCCTTCCGGAAAGTGTTGAGCAACCAAAACATCAAGTAGAAGACCACGCTCCACCAATGCTAGCAGCAAAAAAGGTTAGTTGTATTTAATATTATGTTCTTTAATATAAATGTGGTATCACAAACTCATAATTTTCATATCAACTTACCTAGTTGATATGAAAATATATAAGTAATGTTACAATATAAGTTAGCATGATTATTTATATTAATAAGCTCATTAAGTTATTATAACTAAATTTTGTTTAACTATTACTTTTCTACGTGAAAATTATCAACTTTAGATGATTGCATATAACTAAACAACAAAGTTTCATTTTACAGGAAATAAATTTTTAATTGGCCATAGGGACAAAAGAAAATGTTGTCGCAGCTGGAACAATGATACTTGAATGTGGTGATAACTACCTTGTTGTCATGGATGTTTCTTATGATCCAAATACATAACTTTCTGTACCTATTCCAAGCCAAATTACCACTATTGGAGATGCTATTGAGCATCAAATTTTATGGCCTGCCCAATTTATCATTCCTTCTACTCTTCGCATCTAGGTATGTGGTTTTTTTAAAATAAAATATTTCTTAATAATAATAATAATACTAGTTTATCTAAGATAATTCTTATTTATACAAAGATATTTTATGTTTGATAGGATTCAAAGAAATTTAAGAAACATAATAATAGAGAGAGAACACTGAGTTTAAATGATGAGAATCCCGTAGATATCAAGAACTTTGCTACATTAGTTGGGCGCTTGTTAAAGGATTAGATCATACATGCAGTAGAAATCATTGAAGAGGTTTTTGGACAGTCATTTAACACCTTCCTCATGAAAGAAGACATGGATATCATTATATCATCAACAGAGGTGTCATCTAATTGCCTTTTGTTCTAAATATGGTAAGATAAAAATTTAATATGTTTTTCATTTATTTTAACTATTTTATTTATGCTTTTATTTTTCATTGTGCGAATTGTATTTAATATTAGTTAAATTAAAATATTATAACTTTTAAATATTGTGTGAAATTAAATCAGGCATTTGTATAAAAAGATGGTTGATGCTAAAGAGGAAGAGCGATTTTTTTTTGTAAATCCGACATTGGTTTCCAAAGCTGGATTGGGAGAAGCAAGCAAGAAAAATATGTCAAGGGTTATAGCTAATCGGTTGATGAATGCAAATAATGTAGATTTTGTTTTTATTCTATATAACCCAGGGTAAGTTATTTAACATAAGAAAGATTATAAGTATGCATATATATCAAATTAAAAATGATATGTTGTTACACTAATGTTAATTTTGTAGTTGTCATTGGGTATTGGTGGTACTTGAAATAAGGACTTTGATCGCCTATTACCTTGATTCCTTACATCATCAACCTGCAGATGATCTTAAAGACATTGTTAATATGTAAGTTTTTCCCTTCTTATTATATAATGAAGCATTTGGCGGCAACATAAATTTTTTTTCTTAATCCAGGGCTCAAAGAAATCTTCACTTTAAAAAACATATATCATCAAAAAAAGAGACTAATTGGGTTGTACTAGGGGTACATAACTCATTAAGTGAGTAGTATAATATTTAGTCTCTTCTGCTTAATTTTAATCTTTTTACAATATGACTTGCAAGTAACTACATATAAATATATATTGATTTTATTTTACATTCAGTGCCCAAGACAATAAGGTAGTATTGAATGTGGATACTATGTGATGAGATATATGAGAGATATCATTCTTGATCAAGGATGTCTAACATCAAAGGTATATGTTTATTTGTTGTTTCTCAATATATCAGTTATTTTTAGTTTTCCAATTTTATTGATTAAGATAATACTTTACTTTTCAACAGTTTAATGGGAAGGAATCATACAACAAAGATGAGTTGGATGAAGTACGATTTGAATGGGTTATGTTGGTGACTCAATTAATACTTTCATCGGTTTGAAAAGCATTGGGGACACCTTTTTTTATTGAAGCATGAATAAATTTTGGGATTTACAACATTAACTTTTGATGAGATTCGTAATTTATATCTCTTTAGAACAAAACTACGACTTAAGATAAATTGTTCGACAATTTCATTTGAAGACATTTTAGTATTTAACTTACACAATCATTATATTTCAATATTTTCATATGTTGAATAACGTTAGTATATTGAATGCATGATTCTTAGGTGTTTAAAGGTAAACTTTTTTTTGGTCAAGTTAGGAGATCTTCCTACTTTGGAATGGTCCATGCATATTTGTGATAATAAATGTATTTTTTTTAATGAGATCATAGTTATTACTTCATACTTTCAATTAAATATTCAAAACTTGAATAAGTAATTAGAATTTTTTTTGTTTTCATTCTATCTTTTATGTATGTTGTCAACTATAGATTTTTTGTAGTAGATTGACAATGGAATAAATTGTGATTTCGACTTTTGGCTTCACTACTTTACCACAATAGTGTAAATTATCTTTTCACCCTTATAAAACACAATAATTATTTCAAGGCACAATTTTTTTTTAATACAGCCAATATTTTATTAATGAATCTAAAACTATATGTTGATTGGATTACTATATTTGTGTAATCAAATAGAACTTGAAATTAAATTACATATCATCTCATCGAGTTTAATTGATGTGTTAGGAAGATGACAAGTAATTTAACTTTTCATTTTATGCTATTTAATTGGTTTTTTAGTGTTTTTTCAAGTTGTTTGTGAAATCTTTAAACTCACTACACACCTTTAGGTTTTAAATGGATTATTATTGTTTTGTATTTTAAAAAATTTTATCAACTTTTATGCCATAATTGATAAATCTCCAGATTTATATTTTATCCATTACTACTAACTATGTTTTTGTTGTTGTTAAATTTGTTTAATCCTATATGTCAATTGTTATATAAATTATTTTTATGATATGTTGTTATCATTCCTATTTTTTTTTCCAATTCTCTATAATATATTTATTTCTGCAAGTGTAATTATTTATTGTTCATCTATTTGTATGCAGGTTACCTTATTTGGAAATTAACTCTCAACTTTGTCAGGCTAGCAGGAATCATTTTATGGAGTTAAGGCACAATTGGGTTGCATATATCAGAAATTTTGAATTGAATTTAAGAAACGAATGTTGAAATTGTGTTATATTTTTTTTTGATTTGTAAGAAGTTCGAGTTCCCCATTGTACTTGAAAACTATATTCTTGGTATGGATTGTAAAGAATGTTGTTCTTATGTGCATGCAGTATTACAATAACAGGTAAAAATATATTTACAATAATTATTAAATTTAAATTTATTTAAATTATAATCTTCCTTGATGCTTTTTCTAAGTGTCATAGTATTAAAAAAAATTTTGATAGCTATAGCATCATATAATTATGCTTTTTTGGAGTGTTATTGAATCATACCATGACGCTAAAATAAAGCATCGTTGTTAATAAAAATGACACTTTATTTTAGCGTCAATGTATGATTCAACGACATTGCAAAAAAGTATCATTATTTGTATAGACTTTTTATGTCACGCTAGCGGATGATGCTCTCGATAAGCGACATTATATATATATAATGACGCTTTTTAGGTGTCATTGATTATGGTTTTTGTTGTAGTGTTTCCACACGTGAAACAACCACATAAAGATTATGCATTGATTATTAGAAATTAAACAATTGAGTAAGGAAAGATCACTACCCCACTCTTGTTCATGGATCAAATATTGAATTAAATCTCCTCCCATTCTAGTGATTGTTTTTTATATGGGCATTCATAGTATAATCAAATTTTAATTGAACATGCATATCAAGAAAAAACAATGTTCACATGACATATGGGACATTTTCTTTTAGAAGAATACTATTTAGACTTTGTAATACACTAGATATATTTTAGAGATGCATGAATGTAATCTTTAGAGATCATAATGAAAATATTATGAAAATATTCATACATAATTTTTTAGTTTATTGAAATTCTTTCGAAAATATTTACATAATTTTGGAAGTTGTATTGAACAAATATAAAGAAAAAAAATTGTCTTAAATTAGGGAAAATGTCATTTTATAGTTAATGAGTGGATGGTATTGAGATATTCAGTTTCAGCTAGAGGAGAGAAGTCAATAACACAAAAGTATACATCATCAACACTTTACCCCACCCTACTACCATAAAAGGGGTGAAAGGTCTTATTTGGCATGTGAGTTTTATAGATGATTCATCCACATATTTTCAAAAAAAGCTAAACCATTATTTAAATTATTGGAGAAACATACAACATTTAACTTTCATCAAGATTTCATAAATGTCTTTGAAGAGTTGAAAAGAAAATTAGTTTAAAGCTCAATATTGAACATTACATGATGGGAAGAACCATTTTTTATTATGTGATGCAAGTGCATATGCGTATTGAGACAAGAGATGGAAAAATTTTTTTGATCAATCTCATATACTAGTCATATGTTAAATAAAACCTAAGTGAAATATATGGTGACATATAAGGAAATGTTAACTATGATTTACTCCTACAAAAAATTATGACCATACATCCATGGAGCAAAGTTGGTTATATACATGCATCACATAGTAGCTTGATACTCAATGACAAAAAAAAGGCCAGATCTAAAGTGATATTGTGGATATTACTTTTCTAATAATTTGATCTTGAAATTGGAGATAACAAGGGGAGCGATAACGTGTTAGGTGACCATTTATCATGATTAAAACCTAAAAATGATAACATTAAAAGGCTGGAATTTTAGAAAATTTCTTAGATGAATTTTGATAGTAGAGTCTTGCCTTCCATAGCATGATGATCATTTGATGTCACTAAATATTTAGTATGTGATGTCTTTTGTCCATGTTTTTCATTTCAAATCAAAAAAAAAACTTTTTTATGATGTGAAACATTATCATTGGGATGATTTATTAATATTTAAAAGATACACTAATCAAATTATATAGAGATGTGTCCTTGAAAATGAGAAACAAGTGACTATCCTCAAATTCTATTAGGCCCATAGATGAGACACTATGGGCCTATAGAACTACAATCAAGATACTATTGGGAATCTTTCTTTTGACTTATTTTTGGAAAGGCATGTCTTTTGCCTATTAAACATGAACATAAAGAATTGTTCTACAAATGAACAAATTGAAAGAGTTGAGAAATAAAGCATAAAACAACATATGTATTTATTAATACAAAAAACAATAATAATATGATAAGAATTTACAAAGGGGAAAGTTTAAAGTCATGGTAAAAGTTTTAGTTTTTAATTCTTAGTTGATGTTGTTCTCAGGAAAGTTGAAATCTAGATTTAATGGTCTATTTTAAATAATATTCATGACATCTTATTTTGCCAGTCACATTGAAGTCAAAATATGGAAAAGAAATTAAGATAAATGTATAAAGGTGAAATATTTCACAACTATGATGGAATCTATGGATGATTTAATTGAAGACAAAGCCATAATTATGCCTATCATCATGACATTGGTATTATAGAATGAAAATGACAAGTAAAATTTAAAGACAAAATTGTGGCTATGCACAATCTAATGACTTTTTTGTTGCATGATAAAAATGATCAAAGAAAACTTATAAATAAAACTATGGTTATGCCCAAAACCACGACCTTGGTGATACAAAACAAACCAAGTCATCAGAAGCCCAAAAATAAAGTCATGGTTATGCATAATGCTGCACCTTTAGAGATACAAAATGAAAATGGCAAGTAAAAGCTTCATGAAAAAGTCATCATTATGCTCTATATCATGACTTTGGAGATCTAAGAAGTAAAAGACAAAGAAAAGCTTTTAAGTAAAGCCACGACTATATTCGCTACCTCGAATTTGATAATCCATGAAGAAGGAGACAAGCCAGTATAGATAAAAAGCTTGATAAATTACTAAAGTTGTGGCATTCAACAAGAAAATACGTAAGGAACAAATATAACTAATGCAAGAATGAAGGAAGAAACAAACAAGGAGGTAAAAAAATATACTAAGAAACTAGTGTAGACATTAGAGATATCTAATAGAGAAAAATAAATTTTAATGATCTAGCTATAGATGTTAAACATAGCATTGGTTGTGAGAAAACCCAAGAATTTTTTTTTAAACATGTGTGATGTAATAAATACTTATATCCATCACATAAATGAATGTACATATCCAATGACCCACAAGTATAGTCAAAGAAATCTAACCCCATCGTAACCATCAACATGTCCACTCAATGTTGCTCCACTATTTTTAGACCACACAACTATCAAACATAATTATAGAATTTTTTAGAGATGTTGAAGAATTTTTTTTGGAGGAGGAAGTTATTGTTTATGGATGAACAACTATTTTAGTATGTGAGTTTGTTTAAGTATTCAAACTATTGAATATCCTATGTATATTGGTGATTTTTGGTGATGTGTAGGCATGGAAATAAAGTAATTATGAATTAATTTCAAAAGAGTTTTAGAAAGTTTTTATGAATAGTCATGAGATTAATAGGTTTTTGGAAGTATTTTACTCAGCGGATAGAATATAAAATCTTGAATAATTTTGGGATCTATTCTTGGCTGAAACTCTACTTAAATCATCATATGTCATGATTCTATCAACTCATTAGTATAATTCTTCTACTATATAATACATTCTTTATGGTTTTGATGATATAATATTGTCATAGAGTCACAAACAAACTTATCTAGTATAATTTAAATAATTGTGCTATTAATTCTATATCGTAGCAACCAAGTACCCCTCTAGTATTAAAAGGTATAGCCTAAGTCCAAGTGACATGACTTTATCTTTATCATGATTCAGTAGTCTCAATTCAGAGCCATAGCCTTTTACAAAGCTATAATTTTATAGCTATAGAAAATTATAGAGCAAAAACTACTTAGATCAAAGTCATGACCATTACTCAGCATAATAATGTTTGGGATACTAAATATTACAATGGATTTTACTCAAATATGATCATTCCTCAAGGTCATGACTTAAGTCCTCAAATAAAGGCAATATCATGACTTTTACAAATGGGCTAATTAATATTACTATAGCATCCTTACATTGTCACAATGACATGATATATGAGAGAAATAAATGCTAGTATTCTGGCCACTCACATGACATCACACACTTAGAAATATGAAATGAATTTTTTTGCCATCATTTCTCAATGTCATATCTACATAATACACATGAGAGACCTTCTCGGTACCGCATTTATTTTTCAATACAACAGCCATTTAATAATCAAGAAAGACCTGGCAATTTCATAGTGTTTTAGCCATATAATAATATGTAGGGCTCTTCACCATACCACAACCTTTTCTAGTGACTTGTACCTTTATGAAGAACAAAGAGAGAAAAGCATGAAGTTGTATCTAATTCAAAATGCTATGGATTTGTGTTATAGAAACATTAGACCCGAATCATTTTCATTACCCAACTTCATGACTTTATGTTATAAAAATATTGGGATGTATTATTGAGTCATAGATATTTTCTAGAGTCATGACATCAAGCTTAAGAGATAAATATCAAAGTCATGAATTTCTTCTAAAAGCTATAACTCCTTACTTATAAAAATATAGAATCAACTATGTATAAAAGTGGAAGAAAGAAAATTTCAAAAATCTCTCATTATTCTTTTTCTTCCTCCACACAACAAGAAAGGACATGTTGTAGCTACCAAACCCTATGAGTGAATTTTTCACTCCCTAGAAACTCCACTAGCAAGTAAGGGATACAAGACTTAATTTTAATCCCTAGAGTTGGCGGGCACAACTCTGAAACTCCATTGGTTAGTATAGATTTATAAATTTATATCAAAATATTTTGATTTAGTTTTTTATTATTAATGAATGTGTTATAGAAACTCCATTGGACACAACTATGTAGTCTAGGATTTGAGCAATTTTGATATATGTTATATGAGTTTTTATTATTCATGAATGTGTTTGATTTAGTTTGTGTTATGGATATTGAAGGATGTGTGATTAAATAGAACTTGAATTAGGATTTCGACTATTGGTAGGTTTGTGAGAGATTTTCATGGTCAATGGTGATAAATAAAATATGAGACTCACATGCACATATGATAGGAAGGATGTGACATCCCTTTTGACTATAATATGCAAGATAAAGTTATATGTTAAAACTCAAAATTTAGGTATGTTAATCATTTGAGTATGAAACTTACAAGCTAAAAGTGAAAATACTTTTATATCTTAATCTATTGTTCACATCTTAAAAGGACTAGTTTTTGATTTAGATTGATGTTAAATAGAATGTTCTTACTAGGATTTCATCTTTAGTATAGAAATTGCAACATCTACGATGAGGATAGTGATAGGTGGTCTTCAAGACATGTTTGAGTATGTTGTGACTCACAAGGTAGTGATAGTCCTTATGAGTTGCTTTCACTCACATAATTTTTAGTGGTGAAACTTGAGAGAAGTATATGTTAATTCTAGGAGTATGACACTTAAAAATCTAAAATTGTAAATATTTACAAATAATATGAATCCTTAGTCTTTATGATACCTAGGGCCAAAGAATAAGAGTGTGCATATAAAATAACCATTAATTTTAGTTGATGAAGTTGCTTAAAAGGTATGTAATTTTGAATGACTCTCAAGTAGTGTTGATTTTTTATCTATATGGTGATGTACCAAGGTAAAACTATGATAAGACCATCATTGAGTTGGGTTAAATGGTGATTATCATCTTATATGTTATTAGGGCAAGGAGTTATTGTAAATACTCTAACATTCATTCTATGTCCAAATATAATATAATTTGAGTAAATTTAAATATGCATCACATAAATTAAATAAATAAACCTATGGATCTAAGATTATCCTACAATCTAAATATCCATTTTATTAGAAATAAGTTATCTCATTATTGAATAACTAAACTATCAATATATTTTTTATGAGGTCAATATTTGAATGAAAGTCCTATTAACTATTTATACAATTTACGCACTTGTGGATCTTGTAGATGAGATACTCTCATTAACAAGATTTGGAATACCACCTAACTAATAAAATTATGCAAAATAACAAAGTAACAATACTCATTTATAACCAACTAAATTCACAATAAAATATCATATTAAATAATTAAAATAAGCATTTGTCAAATATAAATACCTCAAACAATCACTATATTTTTATTTATGAGACAAGTGAAAATTAATCTTCTATGAATCTAGGAGACTAATTTCAGCCCTAGAGAAAATCTAGATTTCAAAACCTAAATTTCAAAACCTAAATCACTTAAAACTTTCTCGATTTGAATTAGAGAAGGGAGTTAGAATGCACACCAGCCTCCTAGGGTTTATGATTGTGTATTATATTGCCCTTATTGTTCTTGAATTTTCTCGAAAATGAAGTTGTTGAGCTTTTTGATTTATATTCCTCACACATCTTATGGATTTCTCTTGTTTTCATAGAGTTTTTCTTATATACTTAAGTGTTGGGTGTAGGTTTTTTATTTGGAAATTACAACACTAAATATAAATCATGCCTTCAATATTTCGTTTCCATAACACAAAGTTGTGGTACTTGGTACAAGTCTTGGCTTTGGTCTTTTTAATCTACATGATGGTCACAAGTCACAACACTGGGAAAAATAAAGGTGGCTTATTTAGGAATTATAACACAAAGTTGTAGCATTGATGTTTGGCCATGACTTGTGTATTTAGTTTTTGTAATGTGACATCATAGTGTTGAGTTTGGTTGCAACTTGTACATTTCTATTTTGTTACCCAAAGTTGTAGTATTGAAAAATGGCTATGACTTTAGTTTCTCACTTGAGCCAAGTGTTAAGATGCTTATTTTTTCCATGACTCAAATTTGGCTCTCTATAATATTCTATAGACAAAATTTGTGATACTAGATCAACACCATGATTTTGGCATGGGTATTCTATAATATAGTAAAGGAAAAATCATTATATGATCTAGAGGCTACTATAAATTTTAGTCCTAGTGAGGTACTCGATTATTGTGATATGAAATAATATCATAAAGATGTAGGCATTTAAAATTAGTTCATATATGACGTTAAGAAATATTCATAGTCAAAAGAATATGTTGTATAGTGAATGGAATGTGTCAACAATATAAAAAATCATTATATATGAAGATTGTCACCATTATGTGCATAGAATTTTGACAAAACATATATGCCAAAACGAACCTTTAAGTACCCAAAGGTACAATCAAGTCATAGCATGTCATATGCTATAACTTACATGATTTTTCACTCCACTTCTAGTCACCTACTACTCAAAACTGCATATTTCACTTTAAAAACTCATTATTTCACAACTATTCTTAAAAATCCTGAAAATCTCTATTTTTATGAAAATATTACAAATAAAACTTTATTTTAGGCAAACATGATATGAAAATCATACCGAATACACTCCAATTTCTCTCTTACTACAAATAGCCAATTGAATGATGAATTCTTCAATAGGTATCATTAATGATATGTTTGTTAAAATTGATATATTTATTTTTTTTGTGGATTCCTATGGTGTTCAATATGGACAAAGAACAATATGCTACATTAAATTTGAGATGGTCATTTTTAGCTATTGGGAAAGCACACTTTGATACCAATAAAAAAGAATTCATGCTTCACATAGATGTTGTGAAAGTGAAATTCAACTTTTACAATAGTCCAAACAATAATGAGAAACAACATTGGAGGATAGATAACCTTCTCTGCACTATAATGCAATAAAATATAGACTTTAAGTGAAAGGATTTTGTAGAAGATTTATGGTTTGATGAAGATGAGGAGGATGATAGAGAACAATAATTTTGGAGCAATGAAAGTGAAACTAAGAATAAGGAGATTAATTGTTATAAAGTTGCATTATTCTTCAAAGCAATGATTATAGAATGATCTAAAGAAAAGTTCTTCAGAGAGGTTGAAAAGGAAAGTAAAACACATAAATTTATTTCATAATTATATGAAGAAAATGATATATAGAATTTGGCGAAAATACCAGTAGCAAAAGTAGAGGTAGAATCCAAACTAAAGGTGGATGAAAAGATAAAGAAAGACATGACATCCACATAAATTATAGAGGATTTGAAATAAATAGAAAAAGAATTGGTGGCATCAATTAAATTCATGACATTGACCAGCACCAGAAATTTGGAGATGCGTGAGCTAAAAAAAGAAGCTGTAGCAAAGTGTAATGTCATGTGTCATGATTTTAAAGATCTGGGAAAAAAAAGCTTGAAGTGCAGCCAAACAAAAAGTCATAGTGATGCATAAAGTCACTTTATCTGAGGAGGATTAAGTCATCGCAAACCAAAAAGACAATATCCTAGGAAAAAGAAAGAAAATATGGAAGCCCTAAAAAATAAAACATGAAATATGAATCAATAATAAAAGAAAGCTCAAAAAGAAAAGATAAAGTGAAATATTATACAATAAAGTTAGCCTAAATAGCTAAGATCACTAATAAATATAACAACTTACTGATGTTCTAGCTATGAACATTAAATATAGTATTGCTTGGAATGTAACCCAAGAATTATTTTTTTACATAGTATGATGAAATGAATATACTCACTCACAAAGTTCCACAAATTTTGTCATGGAACTTAAAACTCATCATGATTTATTTATTAATCAAAAAATTAGTCTTGTCATTTAGACATACTATGACACTTAAATATAGTTGTAACAAATATTTATGGAGGATGGATGAAAAATATAATTTTGTTATGTAGAGAAAAAATTACTTGGGGATGAGTAATCACTTTAGTGTGACAGTTTATTCAGTATGTCAAATATCAAATAGTATGAGTTATTTTAGTAATTATGCATAATATTTTTGCATGAAAAAATATGTTAAGTAAAACCATTTTACTAAATTATGATTTTTGATAGATTATGATAAATAGTAGTAAAATTTGGTAATTTTGTGTGAAATATAAGACTTGGTGAATTATTGAGAAAGATGAGAATAAAAAGTCATGTAACCCATTATCATTTTTGTGTTTAATTTTTTTTAATTCTCATTAATTTTATAGGATAGTTTTGGCATCCATTCTTGGTTGAAGTCATACACAAATAGTCATAAAAATCTTCATGCAGTATGACTCTGTGATATTAATTTTACATCATAGCAATCAAACATCCAAGTATCCAACTAGAGCTAAATGACGAATCATTCTCAAGTGTCGTGAATTTGTTAACTAGAAAAATTTTCTATGTAACAATTTTTTTGCATGCCAATCTTCATACTTTTTAATGTCTCATTGACATAATTAATTTACTATGTAACATAGTCTTTTCAGTTGCTAAAATTTTCTAGAGATGCAATTGCATTAGCTTGTAAAATTATTTATGAATACAATATTAATTTTTTATCATACCAATCAAGTAACCATCTTGTACTAATAGCCAAAGCATCCTCAAGTACCACAAATTTTTCATTATAAAGCTACCAAGACTAAGGAAAAAATAACAATGCTTCTCCAGCATCATGTATTTTATCTACAAAGAGTTTTAGAGAGCATTAACTCAAACTAATGACATTTCTAAAGTCGTGACTTTTTTCTATTGAGAAATGACCAAGGCCACATGGCATTTCTATCAAATTGTGGCTTTGAATTACAAAAAATGAAATGCATAAGCCATAATTATTACCAACACTATGACTTAATGTTACATAGATACAATATATTTTCATGATCTTTCCTAGTGTTATGGTAATCTAAAACAAAATAAAGACCAAAGTCATTGCTCATTACCAATATCACAACTCTGTGTTACATAGACTAAATGTATAGCTATGACCATTCCTAGTGTTGTGTCTATCTAAAGAAAGAAAGGGACTAAAGTCAAGGCTTAATTCCGATGTTGCTAATTTGTGTTACATAGTATAAAAGCTAGAGTCATTTCATTTCTATAAGTCATGAATTTCGACTTTAATTTTATACCCAATCATTCTAGTATAAAACCACAAAACAAGGGATTTTCAAAGATAATTCTAGGGCATTAGAAAATGTACATAGAGCTAGAGTTTTTGGAGCACAATGTCATCCAAAACTAAGAGAGATCCATGAGTCAAAGGGTGATGCAAGATACAAGCATAAACTCTAAAGGGAAAGTATGAAGTTCAACTCCATCTAGAAGAAAATATGAGGTGCATAAACTAGTTTTATGAGTTTAAGATTTAATTCCTAGACAATCTTAAGGGTTCATGTTTAGTATGTGAGTCATGTGTCATTTTGGTAGATAGTAATAGATAAGTCATGAGACATATGCAATTGGTTCTTACCCATAAGGTGGTGATACTCATACAAGTTACTTTCTATCATATGACTACTTATAGTGAGCTTTGAAAGAATGTACATGTTAATTTTGAGTATAATACTTATGAAGATGCTAGGACAAACACTATTAATACCATACCAATTCACTTATTTATGATATATTAAGTCAAAAAAAAAAGAATATATATATACAAAGCAACCAAGGGTAGTTGATGAGTTATCTAAAACATTTAGTCTTGTGAATATTTCTTGAGGAGGGATAATTTGTTGTTTTGGTAATAAAGTACCAAGGGGACTACAATGAAAGAACTAGTTGGATGTTAATATGACACAAAGCCATTTTCAAAAAAAAATTATCTTGGTATTGTATTCAAACATAATAACTATTAGACAATTTAGATAGGCCATCATTCATTATAAAATAAACACCATAGAATCTAAGAGTCTTACTAAATTGAGTTTTATTATTTCAACTAGGGTAGTAGCTGACTGATGGTTGATCAAACTTCCTACACAATTTTTGTATGATAAATATCTAGATGAAATTTATTTTACTACTCATATAACTCATATACTTATGGGACAAGTTGGATTAGATACCTTCACCCAATAAGTTTTTGAGATATTGCTTAATTTAGGCATTGTTACAAAGTTGTCACATAAAGCCATGACTATTCACTTGTCACAACTTATGTACTTTTTCAATAGTAGCTTTGTGTAGTTAATGACATCTTTTCTTGACCAAAACTCTACCAAAATAGTTATGGCTTCTTTATACGACATGATACTATCACTAAGTTGATATAATTATTTCACTATGCAATACCACTATGATATTTTTCTAGAGTCAATTTCACTAGCTCTAAAGCACTTAATGGACATGATATTATTTTTATATTGTGGTAATCGAGTACCCTAATGGTACAAGTAGTCACATCACATTTTAGAGCTATGAATTATTTGATATATTTATGCTCCAAAAAAAGATCCAAAGAGATGACAAAGTCATGATTTCAATTTTATGTCATGACTTTCAACATAAAATATTACATAGATCCCCAAAGTGTAAAGCTATACATAAAGAAGAAATAAGAAAGAGAGACATAAGAGAATGAGAACAACATATGATGCACTAGGCAACACATATTTAAAATCAATTAAGGGTAAATCGAAGGTGAACAATAATTAATATTGATTAGAATTAGAATTTTTGTTTATAAATTTGTTTGAGTATTCATTGGGAATTTTGGAATCTATGAGTTACCTTCCAATATGACTCACACAATTTTACCCACAATTTCCGATGAAATTCAATTCTAGTATTAGTAACGTATTTGTGTTAGGATTAATATTTTTATTTATGGGTTTATATTTATGTTAATCTTGTGTATAAATATTGAAGAATATAGATACAATTTAGAACAAAAAATTAAGATTTTTATGAATATGTCAATTTATGCTTGTTTGTCATGTCAGATAATAATAGGTAAGTGAGGGTGCACGGTCACATATTTTGAATAGAAGGAAGTGATAACCCTTCTAATCCTAATGTATAAGTTAAACCAACATGTGAAAACATAAAGTTAAGTATATTAATCATTGTGAATAAGACACTTCAAAGCCAAAAGAATGAATGTATTAAAAACGAATTCATTATGTGCTATCTTGAAGGACTGACCTTAGAGTATTGCAAAGGTTAAGTAGAATGTCCTATTTAGAAGTTTTACTATAGTGTGGGAGTCATGTGTTGACCATGGTAGATAGCAATAGGTATGTTCTAGATAATATGCGAGTAGAGAAGACTCATAAGGTGATGATGTCTTTGTGATTCATTTCTAATTGTATGACTTAAGAGTTAAATTCATGAAAAGATATATGTTTAATTTTTAAAAGTATTGTACTTACGAAGTCAAAAGTACAAATAAATTTAGTACCACATTATCTTAAGTCATTGAGCGAATTAGAGTTTGGAGAATATAAGTATATATTTGAAGCAATCATATGAAGGGTTGTTGATGTATTACCTAAAAGGAGTAGATATAATAATAACCCTTTCCAATAATAACATATCACTTCGGTATTGAAATATTTAGGGAATAACTATGAGATAATTATTCTTGATAATGATAGTCCAATGAATGACAACACCCTATATGCCAAGAAAGTACACGTGTATTTTTACAATAATCTACCATTCTTCCAATAAACAAATATAAAATTGATAAAATATCAAGAAACATCATTATGCATATGCATATGTATATGTCCCAACCCTAGAGTCTAAGAATATTCTCTAAAAATAAGTATATTTAGTCTACTCAATAATCATTAGTTTATTGTTGTTTTATTGAATTATCAAAAAAAAAATCATTATGAGATCGATATATAGACTTATGTCCATTTTATTATATGTATGACTAATATACTTAAAGAGTTATGTTGGATGAGAGATCCTTGTTCAACTAGGTTTTGTGATCATGTCAATTAACCATGAGTTTTGACACATAAAGTTACAATAGTGACATATTATAGAATTGATAGTTCTCAATGACAACCCCCGTAAGAATCTAAATCTAAAAATATAATCTCAGCAAATTCTTGCTTGTGTTTGTCTTGGATTTTCCCCAAATTATGGGTCAAAGTCATGTCACCTAGGGTTATGCATACTCTTGTCTCGAAATCCATTTCCCCTCCCTTTTTTTTGTGGAAAACTCTATGTAATAGCTTTATACTTTAGGGTTATCTGTGATTCTTTAAGCTAGAATCCATGACACTAGCTTGAGGTTGCAACTTTTTTTGTCTTATTAAATCATTTCTAGAGTACAAAAGTCATGGTGGAAAAAAATTTATGACTAAAGTAACTCTGCTCCAGAATACAAATTTGTATTGGTAGAAATGTCATGTCTGGACAATTTCTCTCTAGAACACAAAGTCACGGTACTAGTAATGATCATAACTATTATAAATATTATATGAAGCACAAAGTCATGGTGACTAGTATATACACAACTGAGATATTTACTCTATGTAATACAAAGTCATAGTAGCAAGATTGTCATGACTTAGATATTTAATCTCTCAATCTCAATGTGATAGAAAATATTATCATAACTAAAAATCATTTGGTGTTATGTGATTTTTAGTTTTGTATTTATTAAGTCATGACACTAAAAAATATTGTAACTTTTTGTATTAGTGGAATACTTGGATATCGTGATATGAAAATAAAGTCATTGTCATCTTTGTGTTTTCAAGGTAGTATGATCACAACTCAAATAAAATATTATAGCCATGAAGACAATATTACATAATGAAAAGATTGTGATATATCGGTGGTATAGTCATGGTGTACAAAGATTTTATGATTTATTTTGTAGAGTTACAACTAAGAAATGATATTGTAATTACTCCATAGACTTTTAGAAAGAATAATCAAGCCGTGATTTATAAAATATCATGACTCTCCTTTGATTTTCTCTCCTCCAAGTCATAGTCCATTAAGTTCATCAATTTCACCCAAGATACATCCATTTTCACTAACTTTCATCAAATTTTATCAAAATAATCATCTAGTGAATTCTATATATTTAATACTCAAATAAGTACAAATACCTTAATAATTGTATTTCAACCAACCCAAAAACATCAGTATGTAGAGTATCAAAAAACTCACACACTAAAAGTGTTGCTCATCCTCACATAAAAAATATAAATTATCACAACTAGGACATCACTCCACAATAGAAGAAGTATAACATAAAACGACACAAAAAGATATAAATTATCACAAATGGGTTTGAGCATCTTGGTAATTTTTCATGTGTGACAGTCCCAGCTGAGTTTGATTGTCATGACTTTTTTTGGGTGTCTACAATGTAAATTCTTGGGTTGTCTCCCAAATAGTACTACATTCAACATCCATAGGTAGACCATTATTAGATCTTTAAATAAGCCATTTATATCATAAGTACTTGCAAGCTTCTCAGTATAATATTTTATCTTCATTCACCATTTATTCTTCATGTTGGTTAATGATACTGAATAAAAGATAGTTATCATTCCTTTCTTTCCTAAAATAGTATATTGCTCAAATATTTTTTTTAAAAGTTGGTTGACTATAGTCTTCTTTCCTCTTGGATGAATGGGTTCAGATGTCAAAACTTTATTAATTATCACAACTTCATTCTTCATTGATTCGAACATGAAAATCCCAACATTTTCAGATGTTGTGATTTTTTTATACACTACAACCTTTGGCTTTCCTACTTCTAGTTCATCCTTTTTTTCAACCAATATTTTTTTTGGCTTCTCTTTTTTAATAACAACATCATCTTCTGAATTGGCTTCTCTTTTTTTATTTTTCTTCTATTTTCTATTTTTTTAAGTCATCGTCACTTCTCAATATTATGGACTTGCATTGCTTTAGGGTTATCACAATATTACAAAGAAATCCATTGACATCTTCTTTTAGTGCAAACAATCTAATTTGATTTTACTAGACTTCATCATCGCATCTATGTGATATGGCATTATTTCAATATCCCTTATTCGATGTTTTTTTTTTGCATCATTACTCTTTTGTTTCACCATCATAAATGCAAGGATGCAACCTTTAAATGATGGATTGTCTGTCAGATATGGACTATTATTCTGTAATAGTTTTTCTTGGCTCTCATATGATAGTTGTACATAATTTCTCATGTTCAAATGATAGTATAGAAAAATATTATTATTAGATTTCACAAAATCATTGCTTTATAGTATATTGACTTCTTCTATTTGTTAGATCGATCAAAACTAGTCATTTTTTTATTTCAAGGCTATGAATTAGTTGACAAATGCATCCAACTTAGCTTCCATTGCTGAAAATCTACCACCACAAGAATTCAAACATATCTCATTGCATTGACTTGGTCAGGCTAAATTTAGATTCTAGAGTAGTTATCCATTAGTATTACTCTATAATAATTACCAAGGGGTTAGTAAAGAACATGTTGTTGAATGACTTGTTCAGCATCACCTTAGTTTTCTTTCATAATTTCTCTTTTAGCTATTATCTCAAAATTATCATCCTTGTTCTCTTAATTTTTAGGTTTAAAAGTATTAACTTGGTTTCAAAGATTCAGCTCATATGACATGTAATAGCTAAAAGATAAATAAAAAAAAAACAAAAAACAGAACAAAAATACAAATACTAAAAAAAATAATTAACCAAATAACTAAAAATAAAAATATCTTTTTGCAAGGATAGTTATGTTAATTTAAGTTGATTAATTAAACTAAATAATCTTTGGCAATGACACCATAACTTTTTGTGAATTTCTTAAAGTACCAAAACTTATTATTTGTGATATGGTCACAAAAACTCACTGAGCAATTATCTTTTATCTAATGGAGTTCCATATCTGTATAATTCATACAAATAGTAAAACTAGGTATAAGTCCAAATATCGATCCCATAGTAATTATGTAGATAGTTGAATCAACTAATAGTAAATTAACTACTATTCCAAGTTGAGTAGATATACGTAGGTTTTTGTATAGGTACTTGAATTCTAGGGTATCAATGTTTTTGTATAGGTTTTTGGTAGATTAGTATGAAAATGTTTCAATGCCCTCTTGGGTATCAATTCACCTTCTAAGGTGACATTAGCCTCTTCTTCATGTCTATCTCTTCTCATGTTTTATTATTATAAAATTTTCTGAGAATATCAATTCTTGTTCACATGTCCCACCTTATTACAGTGATAATGAGTTTTTCTATCAGTTTATGTGTGCCTAATGGTTCTTCTACCACATCTCTTAGAAATTAAATTATCATGAGAAGTTCCTCTAAACTCATTTCTCATTACTTCTTTAGATAATAAATATTTTAAGATAATGTGCAATGACACTTTACCTCACAAATGTGACATGCACAAGAAAATCATAAAGTTTTCCCAGCTATCTAGAACTAGAAGTGAGCTCAATATTACATAAGTATGTAGTTCATCTTCCAAGACCATCTTCATGTATATATACGAGTTAATTTATTAACCCTTGAAATATATTGATGTGTGCCTATATTAAACTATCATTTTTAAATGATAAGTTAATTAGATATCTAATGATCAGTATTTTATTTATAAATATATTCTTTTTGAACATAAACTCTAGTTTCTCACATAGCTTGACTATCTTCATTTTAACGACAACATGTTGATGAATTTCACTACATATAATTTATTGAATAGTTGAGGTAATCATATAGTGCAAATCTTCTCATTCTTTTGCACTCAATTTTTTATGTTGTTTTTTTTATTGGGTCATATAATTGGGTGATTATAAGATAGTTATGAATTCTATTTTTTCAAATAGAATAATTAGTATCTTTAACTTTATTATCACATAATGATTCTTCATGATAATAAAAATCAACAAAATTATCTCAAAGCATGTCTAATGGCAATATGTTGGTATTAGAATAATAGGATACCAATTTCATAATAATAATAATGATTAAACTATATATCATATCAATATCAATGAATGACCTCAATGAAAGTTCAGATATGACTTTTTGGGTAATATCAAGAACTTAGCTCTAAACTTGAGGTGTCAAGTTGGTCGGGTGGCTTGGGCATAGCACGACCCAAATTAGTGATGCTTGTCTCGACATGGCATGGTTCAGAACCATGTCTGGACCAAGGTTGTGATGGCCCAAGACACAGCTTGTGTAATGATGAGCTAGGACTAGTCATGTCTCATGTCGGACTAAGCATGACATGCATGGTTGACTCATTGGCATGGCCTAGAGGAACATGACTGATGACCAGTGAGCGAGCATGGGTCATGGGTCATAGACTCATGGGGCATAACATGAAGCCATTTTTTTAAAATAATAGTTCCCATCCCCAACTGGATGCCCATTACATTTTTACATAATGAGCATTGTCATGGAAAGTAATAGGCATGACCTATTGCTTTCCATGTTGGCTAAACTTAAACAAATTAATTTCAAAATTTTGTAGCTATCAGATTTGTTTTGAATGGCTACAAATAAAATTTCAATCAGATTTCTACTCATTTAAAAATTTTAAAAATTTAAAAATTTTTAAAAATTTAAAAAATTTAAAAAACTTTAAAAAATTTAAAAAAAATTAAAATATATATTTTATTTTAATATAAAAAAATTATAAATAGAGAACATAAATTTCTTGAAAGTATTTGTCTCTTCTCCTATTTTCTTCATCTCCTCTCCTCTTCTAAGTTTGGTGGCCATTTAAAATTTTAATTTTATATTGTTAATTATTTGTGCTTGCGGCTAGCCTAACCTAGCAAGTTTAGAAAAAGAGAAGTTAAGTGGTGAAAAGTGAAATACAACTGTGGAGTGTAGGGAGCTACTCAAATAAATTTATGTTGTTAATTATGGTACATAATTTTTTATTTGTTTGTTATTTTTGTTATTAAATATTTTAAAATTCAAAATATAAATAAAAAAAAGACAAATAAAGAGTTTAATAATTAAAAATTTGACATATATATAGATAATAATAAGAAGTTGATTGAAAGGACCAAGACTAAAACTATGTTCTTTCTAATGTCCTCAATCTAAACTATTTGCCTAAATACCTAAAACTAAGTGACCTTTAGTAGTATGGACTCACTTTAAGATAATAAAAAATAAAAATTCTAAGAGTGTTAAAGAAGAATCATATAATATATATAATAGTATTGCTGGCACTGACCTCCTTAAAAGATATGATGATCAATACACTAAAAATCATGATGCATTAGATCCTAGAAACCCTAACTATACAATAGGATTTTTAAGTTGAATCATGTAAAGCTTCATTGAACCCCTTCAGATACCACAATGCCTTTGAGAGAAAAGGACTTGCCAAATTGATTATAATCATGAGCCTATTAATTAGATGTTTGGAGGATGTTATGGTAATCAATATTATGTAGACCTTCTTCCAGCCTATTTATTCTAGGATTCCTAAGTCCACAAAATATAAATGATAGAAAAATAATGAATTTTGGAAATATAATGGAGTGGTATCCATGATGTCTCATATCTAGACTAGTCATGATGTTGCTTCATTCGCATGTCTCACCGTCCACTGTGTAGATTCAAAATAGAAACATAATAAAAATTTTTAGAATTTTTTTTCATCTTCCATCTTCATGATGGCCTTGATATATATGTGTGTACTAAGAATTATATGGAAATATGATATTTAGAATAAAATTTTTAGTATTATATTTGATAATACCTCAATTTTCTAATAATGGATTAGCTATTAGTTTGTTTGTCATAAGCATAAGAGATGGGCGATAAAATGATATTTTTTATGTCATTTGTATGTATCATATAATTAAACTAAATAGTACCGGTGGGGATAAAAGTTATTTCCTCTACTTTAGAAAAAAAAATAAATTTATTAAAATACCTTCAAATACCTAGTAGACAATAAGAGTTTAGTATTCTATGTTTATTAGAAGATCTTAAAAAGTAAAATTTTCAAATGGATTTTAGACACCATTTGGATTATACCTACCTTATGTTAGAATCATGTGTTGGCTATCAATATGTGATATCCAACTATATCAATAGTAAGATTAATGAACTTATTTTTGATCATTCAAAGAGAAAAATAATTTATTTTTATGAAATACTTAAAGTTTTTTTATGATATGACGAATATGTGTTCATATATGTGCACCCATTATTTGTTTTGCACCCAAGCAGACACGTGATATCAATATCATGTTTAGCAAGTTAAGAGGATGCCTTGCATTTTGTATTATGGCTATTGAGATAGTAATGAAGCATTTAAAATAATTATCCTTTATTCGGACTCTATATTGCTTGGCTGCCTAGAGGTATCCTACGGTCAAGGTGTTAGGCATAGAAAATATATCAAGGTGTAGATCCACTTGCACGAACTAGATTGACAAATTTGAATGGTTATTCCCAAAAAGTTAAATCACATATTTACACATTATGAAATTAGGTATGGTAATTATAGCAAGGCATGGATACCATATTCATAAATGATAATTTTTCATTTAGTTAGTTTGGAAAAAATAGTGGGGTAGTCCAACGAGTGGAAGCAAGCTATCTCAGTATTTATATATTGATTACTGCTATATCCTTTCATATGATGATGATAAGAATTTGAATATTTTAAGTTGATGAAAATCATATAAATCTACATATCATGTACTATTCAAGATGATAAGTGATCTATTGATCCCTTTAGAGTCTAGCATAGTATTAGAGCCTACTTTTTATGTGGGAACCAATATTATTTCAGTTGGGACATTAAGACTGAGATCATATATTATAGAGGTACTTATATGCATGAATGACTAGGAATATTCAAGGTTGGTTATTCAGGTTGTAAAAGTGTCGCTAGTAGATGATGGCCGACATCAAGATCATGGATATTGAGGTTACAACTAGTGATACATTCAGACACATACATGATTATGATGATCTATATCCGCACTATAATATTATAGACATAGATTGATGACTCATGCTATTTTGGAATATTTTTTTTCATATGATATAATATTTTGTTCATTTTTGGATTTCTATCGGTTTTGCTTTATGTTATGTTATGCATCATATTATACTTATAAATTATTTTATTCATTTAATTTTTTTATTTTTAAGTTGATCCGAATGTCAAATAAATTTTTTAGTTATTAATTTGATTTTAATTCATTTAATTTTATAAAGCAATATAAATATGTAATGCACATTGCACATGCACTTTTGTCTTTTTAATTATTTTGATATATAAATATATTATTTTAATTATTAAATAAATTTTAAAAAATCATAATATTATAAATGTGCCCATTTAATTTAGGATGCTCGATACCCTACCCATAATCAGCACAACACAGCATGGCCAGGCACAACACGGCATGGCCAGGCACAACATGGCATGGCAAGGAATGATCCAACACAACCTGGCACAGACTTATCTGGCTGTGGATCAAATGGACTATGCTAGCACAACATGATATCCATGTCATGTTGTGTCTGGCATAGTAAACCCGAGCCACAAAGATATGACCTATCTCTTCACAACATGAATCATTTGATACCTATATCTAATACTAGTAGTTGGGGTTGGGGTAGGTCCCCTAGACCGTTGTTTCTTCAAAACCATAAATTTAGGACTAATATTTTGTTATTTAAACAAAGAACATAATAAAATTAAAATTTCCAAAAACCCATAAAACCATAATACAACGCTCTGAAAATCTAATATAGTAAAAATATTAAAAGTATAAGTTATGGTACTATCAAATCGAATAATATATGATAAAGTCTTGTTCACATTTAAATGAATTTCATAAAGTATATAATGCCCAAAATTATATTTTTGATTGAAATATTCTTTTTTTTGGGATATACAATCTTAGAAATCTCAAATCTAATACCAACACATAAACCTGAGATTTTTGGATGAAAGCTCTAGATCTCATCCCACATTATTCTTTAGGTGATAGAGTATGTTCATTGACTTCTCAGCTAATAATTGGCAATGTAGTTACATCTTTAATTTTTGGACGAATGAGAAGATCCAGCCCAACATCTTTTCATATCACCAATTGTCTTCCAAGCTACAAATTCACACAACACACACAATCAGCATATACACAAAGAAAAATAACACACTATGCATAGAAGATAAAACACATCAAACAATGTATAGTCTAAACAATAGATCTATAAGCTACACAGATTATGCATGAAAATTAAACACATAATGCATATTAAATAAAAATAACACAACACAATTGAGAATAAAATTACAACATGTACAAATGCACCCCAAAAAAATGAAACTATAAATATATCTAATAAAACAAAATATAAACTTCAAACCAATGCGAGGAGGAGAGGAATAGAGGAAAACTCCTCTTCTTCTAATAAATAGTCCATGTTTTGTTGAACCAACATGCAAAAGGTAAGAGAGAAGACACACCAAATATGCACGCCAAGAAAGAAGAACCCCAAAGACAACACCCAAAATTGTTAAGGGAATCCACACACCGACTCACAAAATTGTTTTTTTTCCCTTTAAAGTGAGGGTTTGATGGTGGTACTTGCCCCATCCATGACACTTCATGTGTGTCTTTCAAATAATGAGAACTTCTTTTGATTTTGCCTTTTTTTTTGTTTATATTTTTAAAAATAGAACGTGAGATTTTTTTTTTTTAAGAAAAAAATCCACATTCTTGGTTCATCGTGCTCAAGACCTTAAAAAAACAAAATAAGAAACAAATTGATCTACTAAACTTAAACATACCTGACAATATAATACATATTATCACATCTTTAATTTATATATTTTTTGGTTGATGATTTAAATAGCAATATATCATTGACAAAATCACTCATTGGTTAATGTAGTAAAGTTTTTTTTAAGGAACATTTATATTTTGAGGTATCAAAATAAAAATATTTAGACATTGATATTTTTCTAGAAAGTATTTAAAAAATAGGCCCAAAACATAATTTATTTATGTTTTAGAACTTAAATAATTAAAAACCCCATATATGTTCCTCGCAGATACATCATCAATTTTAAAACATTTTCAAAATATATATATGACCATATAAATATATAAGTTTGTTTTTAAAAATAATTAATTTTTTTTATTTTGTTCAAAATAAATATTGTATCATATAAATATGTGAGTTTGTTTTTTTGCAAATAATTAATTTTTTTAATTGTTTTCTAAATAAATAGATGATATAAATATGAGTTTATTGTTTAGCAAATAATTAAATTTTTTTAATTGTGTCCAAAAATAAAAAAAAATGAGCATGTAAATATTAAAATATAAGAGTTCGTTTTTTTTGTAAATTACTAATTTTTTTATTGTGTTGAAAACAAATTAAAGACCATATAAATATGAGATTATTTTTTTTTTGTAAATAATTAATTTTTCTATTTGTGCCCAAAATAAAAAGATGACCATATAAATCTATGAATTTATTTTTTTTTTTGTAAATAATTAATTTTTTTAATTGTTTTTAAAACAAATTGATGACCATATAAATATATGTGTTTAATTTTTTATATATAATTATTTTTTTAAATTGTGTTCAAAATAATAAAATGACCTAGTAATTTTTTATAATTAATAAATTATTTTAAACATTTATTATTTATAATAAATATCATGTAATGCATATATAAATATATGAGATGGAAATTTATTTTGTAAATAAATTTTATTTATAAAGATTTATCTTTGTAAAATAAAACTACATCACATTCATAATCTAGTAAAAAATCTTAATAAAAGAAAATATTTATTACACAGTTATTTCGACCAAATGAAATTTTATTAAAAATGAATTATAGTTAAAAATAAAATCTCATTTTATTATATTTAAATGAAAATTTTTAAGTTGACACGCGTAAATACATACACACATCATTATATACAAATGTATCAGTAATATATATATATATATAATGTTGAATAGGTGATGGGTATATTCATATTATTTATTTTGAGTGCACTCAAATTTAATTGATTTAGAATTTAGTGTAATATTTTTAATAATCAAATTTTATGTTTACTTTTTTTTAAATAATTTATGTTTTGATGCACCAAAACACAAATCTCTATTTAATTTATACAGGATTTATGGTACCTATTATTTATTTATTTTTGGGAAATTTGTGTTTTGGTACATTAAACACAAAATATTTATGTTTTTGTGCGCCAAACTTTTCATAATTAAAAAATATATATATCAAATTCTAAAATAATAAAGTTTTGGTGCACTAAATTTTAGAGGTGTCAAACGGGTCGGGAGGCCTAGGTCCGGCCCGAAGCTTGGCACGGTTCAGCCATGCCAGGCATGACACTACACCCTACAGTACAAAGCTCGGGTCCGTGCCTGGCAGGACCGGAGGCATGAATCGTGTCATGCCAAGCCGAGTGTATCCAGCCCGCGTGCCGTGTCAGGCATGGTATGGGTGACCACGCACCGAGCGATGCTCGATGGAAGACGATGCGGCAATGCCCGATGGGCGATGGCTGGCACACTCAATGGGCGATGGTGGCATGGCATCGCAGAGCCTAAAACCCTTATTTTTTAAAAACGGCCCAACCTAATTTGAACCGGCCTGACCCGAACTGCCTCCATCAAAACTAGCCCAAACCCAGGTGAAATTTGGGCCATTGGCCATGTCGGAACTGCTCTCCAAAGAACCGTGTCTTGCTAGCCGCTATGGCATGGCACGCCATCCCGGTTGGGCTCGAAAAAATGGGTGGCCCAGTTCGGCCCGGCCCAACCCGTTTGACACATCTACTAAATATAGAAACAAAAATTTAATTTTATTAATTTGGAAACTATTGTTGCAAATTAAGAAAACACATTTCCAATTTCAAAAATTATGATTTCTCGTAAGGGAATTTTAAAAACTTAATTAATTATGTAAGTGGAGAGATGAGATTTAAACCAATACCTAATTTCTCGAAAAGGGAGTTTAAAAACGCACACACGTGTCTGTTGTCACATTGCTAATGTCAATTGAAGAACAAATCAAAATATTTTTATATGCATATAAATATAAATGTAAACACATATATAAGTATACATAAATATATGTAGATATAAATACACACACACACACATGAATATATATATATATATAGTATGTAAGTGTGTGTGTGTGTGTGTGTGTGTGTGTGTGTAAACATCCATATAAACATATATATAAATATATATAAACTCACACACACACACATATATATGCATGTGTGTGTGTGTGTGTATGCATATGTATATATGTGTGTGTGTGTGTGTGTGTGTGTGTGTGTATTACACACACACATATTATATATATATATATATATATATATGTCTATATATAATTATACATTACTATATAAATATATAATATATAATTATATAATATATATGTGTGTGTGTGTTTATATGTATGCATATACATATAAACACACACACACATATATTTATTATCTATATATAATTATATATATATATGTGTGTGTGTGTGTGTGTGTGTACAAGAAAAGATGCAACTAGTAATGGAAATTAGAAATGCTCAATTTTGTGAGTTTTGTAGGAAATAATTCATTTAAAATAAAAAAATCCAATATTTAATTCGGGTTTCAAAAATATGACCAAACTAGTACGTTTTGAAACACTGTGGCAATGACCGTCGTTCACAACAACGGCCATTATCACGCTGTTGATTTTTTAAAATCATAGGCTGGCATTCACAATGCCAGCTATTGAATTTTAAAAAATTTTCAAATGCCGACATTGAGAACGACATTTATTTAATTAAACAAATGGCCGTCATTCACAACACCGGCTATTGAACAAGTTTATCCCCGAACGATCATCTTTTTCCTTCCCCCTACTTTCTCTTCTCTATTTTCACCTAACCCCCTATTTTTTTCAGCCATTTATTTCACCATTGCCTCCTCCTCATCAGTAGACCCCACCTCGGCGACGGCAAGGCTGCATTGCATAAACATTCAACAGCTCTTCTTCTGAGTTTTTTTATTTTTCTTATTATCTTGCGATAAGATTAAGGGGCATTAGGGTTTAATGGTACAAAATTATGTTTATTTTATTATGTTTGTTATTTGACTGCAACTTTTATTGTATTTTCAAATTTTTATTTCTAGGCACTTGGGTTAATATGAGTTCTTCATCTCTAAATAAATAGGCACATAATATCTACTTCATAACATAATAAAATCAAAAATATACATGCATGTGGAGTGTTCAACCCAAAGTATTTGTAACATCAAATATATAAGGAGACTACCATGGAAAATAAACTCATGTAGACATAGACACAGACACCCACACCCACATCCACACACACACACACACACACCCACATCCACACACACACACACACACATGTTTCTATAATATAAAATATGTGTGTTCTTTTTTTTTTATAGTTAACATTCAATTTACTAAAAATTTCAAATGTTTCACTTATGAAATGTTTTCAATAATTTAATTTTATGGTAAATTTTAAAAAAATCAGTAAAAAAGCATAATTAAATAAAACATATTTTTTAAGAAATTGATAAAATTTTTTCAAGTATTCTCTTATGCTATATGGACATTGCATCATATATAAAAAATATTATAAACATGTCAAAATATATATGTTTATATTTTAGAATATCTTTTTAAAAAATCATACAAATATGTCACATATTTAACATGTATCATAAATGATGTATAACATATATGTTATATGATATAAGGAGGAAATGCAACACAAATAATTTTGAATCATACAAATATGTCATTTAGCAAAAATAGATATCTACCCCATCAAGTTGAGAAATGAAGCATCAAATTATAAAAAAAATCAGGACATGTATAAACATGTATATGTAAGCATTGTCTATTCAATAATCATCTCTCATATTTTTTAATTTTTTTTACTTGTTTTGAAACAAGTCAAGTAAGTCTATTTCTTCTATCCTCACAATGTGTTGTTACAATGGACATATAGTGAGGACCCATAATGATGTGAAATATGATGGAAACAAAGCTTCGATTGTGCCTTTGGAACTACCAGTTGACTGACGTTTGAACAATTGGGTGATATCATATTTTCAAGCACACTCATTGATAAATAGAAGTTTAACTTAGTCCTCAAGTGTAAGTATCCTCTAAAAGTAGACATAGGTTCCAACCTCTTACAATATGGAATGACAATTCCGTGCACCAAATGTTGAAAATGGTTAACACAACTGGCATTGAAGAAATTGAATTGTTTGTTGAGGTCGTTCAAATACACTAAAAGCAAACCAATCTATTAGTGTTGCATAAATTGAGAATGTTGCAGAAATAGACTATGGTTATGGGTCTAGCAGCAGTCCAATATGAGATTCTGGAGCATATGGAGATGATGATGCTTGTGCTTATGAAAAAGATAATGATGAATCTGATGAAGATGTTGATGCTGTATATGATGATGACTTACATGTTCAAGCCGATGTACATGTTTCATCATTCTAGTCTACAAATCAAGTTTTGGAGAATGAGCAAGAGATATTTGTCTCTACACATGTATTATCTTGTGATGTATCCAATATCCCCGACAATGATGAGGAACCTGATGAGTCGGCTCCTATTTAGTTTCACCTACCACCAACACCTTGTTTTGAACATGTTGAAAACATAGATATTTCTATTTCAAGTGGTTGGACTTTATGGGGGCAAGAAACAACCAGTATGTGAGTAGTGAATTTGTAGTTGGGCAAGTCTTTAATTCTAAATATGAATTGCAAGAGCCTGCAAAGATTTACTCAATTAAAACACACCATGAGTTTGTTGTAGTTGCCTCCTCAAAAAAATTGCTTGTTTTAAGATGTAAGAAGGTCGAAGAATGTCAATGTCAATGGATGATACGTGCAATGGTTGTAAAAGATACTAATTTATTTGTGATCAAAAAATATAAAGGGCTGCATACTTGTGTAAATCCGTGTTTGAACCGAGACCATCTTCAACTGGACTCGAAGTTGGTTGCTACTCATATAGAATCAATAATTAAGATACAATTTACATTGTTCTCTGTGGTTATTCAAGCAATCGTGATGGAGAAATGGGGATATGAAATTTCATATAAAAAAGTATTAGATGGGAAGCACAAGTCATTAGACACTTATTTGGTGATTTTCCCAATCATATACATATCACCCATGTTTGTTCTTAGCCATTGAACAAGCCAATCTTATGTGTGTTGTTATTTGGAAAACCATCTTTCATAGTGTGTCAAACAATGAGATATTTTAGTGCATGTTCTGGTGATTCAAGCTATCTATTAAAGGGTTCGCAAATTATCTTCCTATACTAAGTATTGATGGTTCACATTTATCTGAGAAGTATAAAGGAACACGTTGGTTGCTATGGGATGTGACAGAAATAATTAGTTATTTTCATTTGCATTTGCTATAATAGAAGGTGAGAATATTGATAGTTGGGGATGGTTCTTGACATGTATCAGAAATAGAGTAACTCAACGGATGAGGATTTGTGTTATATCTAATAGACATTCAGGTATTATGGCAGCTATGAGCAATCCTCATCTTGGTTGGGATTCACCATATGCCTATCACAGGATCTGCATGCATCATCTTGCAAGTAATTTTATGACCCGCTTCAAAGATAAACTCTTGAAGAATTTGGCATGTAGAGCAACTGTTGTGACAACACCACGAAAGATGAATAGACATATGGCTACAATTGGGAGAATTAATCCTGAAGCACGACAATGGTTGGAGTCAATCCCTCTTCTATTATAGGTACTTTCACATGATGGAGGTTGAAGATATGAGATAATGAGAACCAATATATCAGAGGTATTTAATAGTATTCTTAAAGGGGCTCGTAGCTTACCAATCACTACATTAGTTTAGTTGAGATTTTTCCACCTTAATAGTTTCTTTGTTCCAAGAAGGGAACAATATGTTAATAGATTGGCAACCAAGGCGCAGTTCTCACCATATGTTGATACTTAGATTTAAGGTTGTGTGGTTAAGGCTAGATCAATGGAAATTGTTCTTTACGATCACATACAGGGCATATTACATGTAAGGTACATGAGTGGTCGCATTTATCACCTCAATATAAATGAAAAGAATTACACATGTGGTAAAACACTAATATATGGATTTTCATGTAGCCATATCATAGAAGCACGTCAGAATCAAAGTTTTGATTTTCAGTTATTTGTTCAAAGCTACTACACTATACAATCCTTCTATGACACCTGGGCAAGCTTGTTTTTTCCCATATTCAATGAAGACGAGTGACCTATTTATGATGGTCTAACGATCGTAGCTCTAGGTTAAATGAAATGGAAAGTTGGTGGCCGTCCTAAATCAACCCGTTTGCATAATGAAATGGACATTAGAAAGGAGAAAACAAAAATAAAATGTGAATTATGCAAATAAGAGGGTCACAATCGACAGTTTTTTAAGAATAAAAAATCAAGTTAGTTGTTTGTTTGTAAATGAGGCCTCATTTTGTTGTTGTTGTTATGTATAAGACTTATGTTCTAGTGTTTATTTCTTGTAAATGAGGCCCCAAATATTTTATTGTTGTCTTGTATCAGACTTTTTCTATTGAATGAAACTTTCTTATTATACGTGTGTATTGTAAATTGTCGTTGTGTTTATATTAACATCAATATTTGACAATTATTCTGGATTTGTTATATCTTATAGACATGGCTAGGGGGTTTCATGATGCAGATCCATCGGATACATCTATCTTGGTATTGCAAGATAGACATCAATCACATTTTGTAGATACAAAGCAGATACATAATCTGTTAATTATCAATTACTATTAGTAGTTTTAACATGTAATTTATATATAATCACTTTTAAATTGGTTGTTTCATTGCTTATAGCTTTAGGAGATCCTCTGCCCCTCGACAATAGATAAGAACCTTCATGACTATGTGAAGGATGGATATTCAGATTTAGTCATTAGTGATTAGTGCTGGATTTTATGGTATATGCCGTTAGGGCCACATTACGATTGATTGGCCACTTATCACCTCACTCATCGAAAGATGGTAGCCCGAAACACACACATTTCATGTGCTAGTAGGGAGATGACTATTACCTTACATAAGATCACCACCCTCATTGGCCTTCGTATCCATGGCCCAACAGTCATTGGCACATGTGTGTTCGATGTGGCAGTGATATGCGTGGACTTGCTCAATGTCATCCCAACCACCGATGCTATCAAAGGAGCCACTATCTCTTTGTAATGGTTATGTCTCTAGTTATCCAGCCCGCCACTATATCTTTATGATGGTTATATCTCCAGTTATCCAGCCCACCACCTGATGTAGATGAGGTCACATTAGAGTGTTGTGCACTAGGTTCATCTTAGCGCTGATCGGATGCTTCTTGTTTGCGGACAAGAAGGTTGTGTATGTTCTCATGTGCTTTCTTCCACTACTGTGAGATTTTATTGATACTATGATATATAGTTGGGGTTGTGTAGTACTATCACATATATACCATGAGTTATGCCGTGTTAACTTGGATCATAGTCATGGTATTAGCGGTTGTATTACACTCATGCAAGTAGGTAATAATTGGAAATGTGTGTTATTATGTTATGGATAATTTATCATATTTTTCCTAATACAATATAAAATTCTAATATTTTTACCAACCTTCTCATTATTTTGTATTCAACTATGGTCTTGGGAAAGACTTCATGTCGGGTGACCTGATTTTGGGCAACCAAATGCACTTATAGCACCACCACCCGCTCATACCTTACATGACGCTGATGTCGAATATGGAGATAGTGACCTGCCTAAGGCTGGCCATGATGGATTACTAGCTCAACCTCTAGCTGAGCTAGAGGTAGAGCTAGCTCTTCCACTCGGGTGTAGGTGGAGAGTACATTTGACACGGGTGCATAGCCCATCGGGTGTACTCCTCCTACATCGAGATCAGCTAGATGCACATATCATTATCATGTAATGTTTATGTAAAATTATATGATTCTATATTAATTATATTCATAATCCAATAAAATTTATTGACATTAAGTATTCACATATAGGTCTCATGGCAGTCATACGTGGGAGAGTTACTTGATAAGCTCTCAAAAAATTTTTTAGCTGATTAGGAGATATGGCGGATGATGTCACCACTCATTTGTTTCGAGATTATTGAGTGGCATCATCCAGAGAGAGTCATGCACCAGTTTGGATTGCATCTAAAGATACCTCTAGCTTGCTCTTATGAGCAAAAATTACATGTAGTGGATTCACGTGGACGACACCGATGTGATTGGGCGATGTATCATGTACCATACATAGCATTATGGGAGACATGAGTGGCTAAGATCATCAGTTCACCCCTTATGGTGGGTCTAATGGACTTTCATTATCCATACATGTAGTGGTATCGTCGTATTGCATGGCATTTTATGACACATGACTTCATAGGGATGATATGAGGTTCCATACTACAGCCGGTAGTTTGGATCTTTTGGTAAGTTAGAGTCATGTGTTTCTAAAATATTTTACCTAATTTTTAATTATTAGATTATGTAATTATAATTCTTTATTTGGTTCACTCAGATTGTCCACTATGGCTGACATAACCAATTGCTCTCGTGTTGATACACTTAGTCCTTTATTTGACATACATCATATTGTCAGATCGGTGTTACACCAGATCGATGAAGACCATCATATTGTCGGGTACATCGAGGAGGCTTCGACATCACATGAGCCATTTATTAGACTTTCGGTATCATCAACACTATCAATATGCAGCCCGTTTGAGGTAGTGGGAGAGGGAGAGCGAGAGTTGATCACTGAGGTCGTGCTCTAAATGATGGGTCTGGTCATAGTCTAGATAGTGAGAGCGGTCTTGGTACACTTGAGCCTATTATGTCTACTTCTTACCCCTCACCCGAGATGTTTCTACCCCCCCACACACCTGCACATCTCCTTTCATACCCACTCACATGACACATCACCTTCTCTACCTCCACATTGACCACAATTCCTCTGAAAGTCCATGTTCTTTAGATTATCCAAGAAATTCCTGGACATAAATTCATGCTGAAGTCAGGTGTGTATTACATTTATCTTCTTCAAGTCTTTTTAATAAATATGGTATCTATTTTTTGTTTGCATGTGATGTTTGTGTGTTTTGATTGAAACAGAAAAAAAAATACAGATTTTGTTGTACAGAAAAATGCTGGAGGCACCTGCAACTCTTTTTTTGGGACCGGGGAGAAGATTGTCATTTCTGCATTGTATATATAATCTGAAGCTTAGCAAGATTATGTATTTTTTTGGATGAGTAGAACTCATGGAGTGTGTGTTATCTTGGGATGTAGTTTTAATTTATTTTGTAATTTTTTTAGTTGGACACAACATATTCTATGTATCCTATAATTTAATTTTTTGCTTGAGATGTGGATGATTAGAACACTGATGAAGATTTTTATATATTATGCAAATGTATTATTTTTTGTAGCTGTAGGGTCTGGTGGAGAGGATGAGGCCACTGGGGGAATAAATGGCGGAAGAAAATTGGGAATTAGGTGAAAATGGGAAAAGAGAAATTGGGGCACCTGCAACTCTTTTTTTGGGACTTGGGAGAAGATTGGCATTTATGCATCGTAGATATGATTTGAAGTTTAGCAAGCTTATGTAATTGTTAGGATGATTAAAACTCAGGGTGTGTGTTTTACCTTTAGATGCTTTAAATTTATATTGTAATTTTTTCAGTTGGACACTATTAAATCTATGTATCCTGTAATATAATTTTTTGCACTTGAGATGTGGGTGCTTAGAACAATTATGAACATTTATATATTATGCAAATGTTTAATTTTTTGTAGCTGTAGGGTCTGATGGAGAGGACATTCTGGTGGAACAACATTCTGAGAAAACGAGCTGTTAGGAAAAAAATGGAGAACATAAAAACTAGGGAAGGCTTCATTCAATAGCCGACATTGTGAATGAAGGTCATTGGTTTAATTTAATATCAGTCGTTCCCAATGCCGACATTTGATAATTTTTAAAATTAAATAGTTTGCTTTGTGAATGACGCCTATTTTTTTAATTAAATAGCCATCGTGCCTAATGCCGGC
Source organism: Sapria himalayana (assembly GCA_029783825.1). NCBI lineage: Eukaryota > Viridiplantae > Streptophyta > Magnoliopsida > Malpighiales > Rafflesiaceae > Sapria > Sapria himalayana. The sequence continues at coordinate 460,430 of JAREIK010000273.1, read as the reverse complement.
ATCTTAAAATTTTTAAAATTCAATAGTTGGCATTGCGAATGCTGACCTATGATTTTAAAAAATCAAAAGTGTGGCAATGGTCATCGATCACAATGATGGCCATTGCCACTGTGTTTCTAGACGCACTAGATTAGGCATATTTTTGAAATTCGAATTAAATATTGGATTTTATTTTTAAATGAATTATTTTTATACAGAACTCCAATTTCATTTCTAAAATTAAGAATGGAATCAAATCGGATTAGAAATGAAAATGACATATTATAAAAAAAATTAGAAATGGAAAAATAATTCATCACTAATTAGCGATGTATTTTTAAATATTTTTTAATTCCATTCCTAATTGTTACACATTGTTATCGGCATATATGTTTTCATGGTATTTAGTGACTGAAATTTTTATTTCTATATTTTTTTAGAAATGAAATACTTGTTTGTTTCTATATTTAGTAATGGAAAATTTTACCATCACTAACATTAAATAGCTTACTCTCCATTGCTATTTGATTTTTAAAAATTTAGTGATCAAATATTATTCCATCGCTAATTAAGAAAAAGAAAAAAATTCATATCTAAATTACAATAATTAATTTATCAAAAAATACTTCGAAACTTTGAAAAAATAATTAGAGTTTAGGATTTTAATTTTGATTCTGAGTTCGTCCGATATATTTTTGGAATTGTTTTCCTCCCATTAGTGTTTGCCACTCTGATCTTCCATAAATGAGGTATCAAATTAAGTTTTTCAAATTTTCCTATATGTATTGTATTTGGAAATTGCATTTTTTATGTATTTTGTTATTAACCTATATATTTTTTTTCATGTTTAATATCCTCATGGGGTTCTCACTTCTTGTTTTATTGAATTTATATCATTCTAATTGATAATTTATATATTTTACATTTTTTGTAGATACTATGATTTAATAAATATTGTGTTATTTAATTGAGGTATGACATTTTTGTGTATTTTGTTATTTACCTATACTTTTGATCATGCTAATTAATGTGGACTTATTTGCTATCTAAGATTTTTTGAAATATAATAATTTATAAATGAATAACTTATACTAATGGTATAACTTTAACAATTAAAAATTTATAAATATTTTAATAAATACTAAAAGTTGATATATAATAACAATGAATAACATAAAAAATATTGAAGGTATGCAATTCAAAGGTTGAAAAATAACAACAAATTAACAACTAAAAATAACAAGAACCTCATTTTAAAATTTATAGAGTTGTTTGATCTATACTTCACTAAAGGTGTGATCCAATAAATAACACCTATTATTTAATTTTTTTTTAATAAATACATATTACATCTCACAACTAGTAGATGACTATTTATACTACATGCTTCATATGAAATTGTAAATATCCCTATTAATTTATTAATATTCTCCATCACTAGTGGACCTTTTTTTGTTATTTTTTCAATGACATAAAAATATGTATTGCCATTGTAAATTTTTTTTAGGATATATATTAAATAACATATTTTTGTCTAATTAGTTAATACAAATTATTAATTTTGAAATCATGGATTATCACAATGTGAATTTTTCTTTTTTGATTAATTAATATAATTTAATTTAATATAGATAAATAGCAAATATTTAGTTTTATATATGACAAAATTATAAATTATGGCTTTTGATAAATATCTTAAGAGATTGAAGCAACCCACCTTATCTCATTTTAATCCAAAATTATAATTATGATGTGACTATAATTTCTTTATTAGATTTATGCAATGTCTTAAATATGTTAATACAACTTTATTACAAATAAATCTACATCTACATTAATATAATTCAAAATATGTATGTGTTATGTGTTATAGGAATGTAAAAAATTATACAACTTAATCGTCAATAGATGAATGTATGATTGAAAAATTAGCTTTTGACTAATGAGTTTGTAGAAGGGATTGAACTATTGAAGATTTTATTGGCTTTACTGGAAACATCCTAAATTTATGGATAAAACGAAAATAATATGCCCATGTAATGACCATAAATGTCAAAATTAAAGTTACCAATATGTAGACATAGTGTAATATCTTCTTGCAAAAAATGGATTTATTAGAAACTATTATCTTTAGGATAAACATAGGAAAATAATTATGTCACAAATAGCAAGGTATTATATACATAGAAGTGTTGATTCAAATATTACAATGAAATATGTTAATCTCAACTATGTATGTGAAGCAATGTTGAAGAATGTTACTAGTCATTCATTCAATCTGGATGTCATAGATGACATTCCAATATCATCAGTAAAATAATTTTATGAAATGCTTAAGACTTTAGAAGAAGAAGAAAAAGTTTGACTAGATAATCCATATAGCCACTCAAAGTTATCTGTGGTGGCCAGACGTATGAATTTAAAGGCAAAATATCATTTTTTTAGAAGTATTTTGATGAAATATATCAATTGGTATTCGAATTGTTACTAAAGAATAGCAACATGACAAATAGCTTATAAAGCACAACGATGTTAATGTGAGGTTTGTGTTTGCTTATGGAAAAGATATATTGCAGCATTAATAGTTGGATGATATATTGGGCCATATATAGTGAAATAATTACATGTAATTTCTATAACTATCCTAGCACAAAGAAATACTACATATAAATGGTAGAAAACAAATATTCCTTATAAGAAGATGTATTATTTTTTATTAACTCCTCATTTGCAAGCATTATTTATATCTAACGTAACTACTAAAAATATGAGTTGATACAAATAGCATATTATTGAAGATTTAATGATGTAGCATTGCTCAGATTCTCCTTCTTGAAAATATTTTGATGATTGTTATCCATCTTTTGTAGTTGAAAGTCAAAATATTAGATTAGAACTTTGCACAGATGGATTTTAGCTATTTGGACAAACATGGAAACAATATTCTTTATGGTCGGTTATTATTACACTTTATAATTTACCACCATGGTTGTATATGTTTTGTGTGTTATCATGCTCAGTCTGAGAAACCAACAAATAAGTTGGATATTTTTTGATAGCTCCTGATTTTGGAGCTCAAATAGTATGAAAGAATGATGTCGAAACAATGATATATCTAGAAAGTACGTAGAACTTCAAAATACAATTAGTACTTATGTAGACTATAAGTAACTTTCATGCATATTCAATGTTTTCATGATGGAGTATTATGGGGAAATTAGCTTGTCCTTATTACATGGAGGACTCATATGTATTTTCTCTAAGCAAAAGAGGAAAGACTTCTTGGTTTGATAACCATCATAAGTTCTTACATGTGAAACCTCCATTTCGGATGAATATCGATGCAATTAAGAAAGGTCATAATGTAGTAAAAAGTGCACCATACCTTTGAGGTCAGTTACTAAAATATTAGATGTAATTGAAAATATGGGTTAAAAAATATTATAGACATTGATGCATATTATATTAATAAAGAAATGTCAAAGAATTATCTTTGTGGTTGGAAGAAACAATGTATCTTTTGAGATGTGTCATATTTGAAAACTAACCTAATTAGGCATAACTTAGATGTGATGCTCATTGAGAATAACTTTTTAGATAAAATTTTTAATACTATCATGAATGTGGAAAGAAAAAAAATTAATACCAAATCAAGAAAGGATTTGAAAGAGTTTTATCCACATCAAAAGTTATATAGGGATGAATCAAAGAATAAGTTCTTTAAAGCTTGTTATAGTCATGACAAGCTTGTAAAGGAAGTTTTGCAAATGGCTGATGGAGCTCAAGTTTTCTAATGGATATCTATCTAACATGGGAAGATGTGTTAATATGAAGAACCATAAATTATATGGGATGAAAAGTCATGACTAACATGTGTTCATATAGAGGCTAATACCTATAGTATTCCATGAAATACTTCTAGAAAATGTTTGAGAAGCATTGACTGAAATAAGTATTTTTATAAAAATCTCACTTATAATATCATAACAAAGGAAGAAATGGAGCAATTATAAAATGAAATCCTCATGATTATATGCAGACTTTTCTCCTAGTTTCTTTGACTCCAAGAAATATCTTTTAGTCTACTTGCATTATGGATCCATGATAGCAGGCTCTAAGAAATACAAAGGAATGTATATTTGAGAGGTTATATAATTTTCATTTGTTAATCTAAAAATTTAAAAGTATCTGATGAATATTCTTTTAACAAAGATGTTCTTCAAATATTTTAAAATTTTAAAAATAATATTCGAAATAAAGCCAAAGTGAAAGGATCGATATGAAATACCTACTTGGTTGTAAAAGATTCAACATTTTATTCACACTACTTTTAGCCACAATAGTTTAATCTGAATAACAAAATGTCACTTAATGATTATTATGTTAGTAATAGTGCTCTAGGCATATCATATGAACATGATATTTTCATTATTTATGATAATTAATAATTATGATGATTTGCATGTTTATTATATATAATATCTTTGAAAAATTATTAATTATTTTAAATGTCACTAATTAGTTATTGTTATGAGAATAATAATAAATTAAGATTAATATAAAGTTTAATTGATATTCATGGGATGAATATGTGTATGAGATACAAATCAAATTTATATCTATTTTTTGAAAATAAATATTGGACAGACTCATTTTGAGATTAATATTTGGATCAAAGTTATAAGTTAATCTCTAATAGTTATGTAAATAAATCCTTTGACCTGAGATTGTTATAGTTCTCAACATAAAGAATATTGTGTTTTAATATAATCAAATATTTTCTTTAATCAAATGACTATAAAGGTTATATTTGAACATAAAAAGAATTAATAGTTAGATATGAGTGATTAAGATGGAATTTATCCCTCCTATTATAAGAAAGATATCTCTAGGTCCCCTTGACAATTAAGATTAAGAAATGCATGGACATACTCAAATGAATTGATGAATATCAATATCATTTGTTTAGTCAGTCTAATTGGGTTTCAAGTAATC